>FLMG01000373.1:15092-55800 GCA_900088475.1 Hyphochytrium catenoides | reverse complement strand
TCTCTCTCTCTCTCTCTCTCTCTCTATCGTCTCGCTCACTCAATCACTCCCTAGGCGTCGTGCTCATCCCAATCTCCCCCTCAGCTCCACCTCTCGCACATCATCAAGCCTCAGTCGTTTCGCATCTCTTTGGCATATTGTTCCACGTCTTCCTTCTTCCATGTTAGCTCTCCCCAATCCTTCTTTCTCTCTGTCTCTCGTCTCTCTCTCGGTGGCGCTGCCACTAGAGCAATCACTTCGCTACTCTATTTTCGCTAGCCTCTTCTGCCCCTCTCGTTTCCTTCTGCTGCTGAAGGAGCGACGCACAAGACTCGTCTTTTATTTCCATTCCCACGCGTCATCAGAGCCTCTCTCCTCTTTCCTCATTCCTTCTCCCCGCCTTTCTCTTCTCTTTCATCCTCACAGCCCTCTCAGTCTCCTCCTCCTCTCAGTAGATGCTTGTCTTCTTATTATTCTCTCTACCTCTACTGTGCCAATCCTTGAGCGCGCCCATCCCTCTATCTCTCCCCTACCTAGAGCCCTCAACTCCATGGGTCTCAGAAGAAGAAGGTGCATCATCCTGCGCAAATGCAGTGGTCCTGCAGTCTGCTCTTCTCGGTTGTTTCTTCTCTCCTCAATCAGCAAATGAGAGTAGCTCTTGTTCCTTTCGGTAGTGTTATTGCCCCAGCAACAACGCGTTCTCCTCACATCAAGGCAGTAACTCTCGCGGCTCGGATCCTGTTACCTTCTCACCGCTCTTCACTATCAGTGGACCAGGATTCTCTCTCTTTTCTTACTGCCGGCTGTATATGTCTGTCAAGGGCTTGCTCTTTTCTCCCCTTCTATTTTATCTCTTGGATCCACTCTTCCATTTGCCGCTCCTCCTCTATTTCCTTTCTCTTCTGTCCTCACTCTCGGCCGCTCTCTCTCTCTCTCTCTCTCTCTCTGTCTCTCTCTCTCTCTCTGTCTCTCTCTCTCTCTCTCTCTCTCTCTCTCTCTTCTTCTTATTCTTCTTTTCTCGGTTCCACGGTCAGAAGTAGGGATCAAAAGCTTTGCGAACGCACCAAATAGAAAGTAGGTGCTGGAAAAAAGAAAGGAACGAGAGATGAAGAAGTGACAAGAGGGAGAGGCTGCGGCAGCCCACTGTCCTCTATGTTGATGATCTCTCAAACATGATGGAAGATAAGAGTATGTCGCGGTCCAATCTATGGTCTTCCTCATCCGCTGTGACGCCCATAGAGATGCCTCCTGAAGAGGCGAAGAAGCTCCAAGAAAACAGTTTCTCTCCTCTCTCTCACTCTTTCTCTTCCTCTCCTCCCTTGACTCTTCCCTTCTTAACAGCTCCTGCCATCCCAGTACCCGGATGCCATAGCTCCCCTTTCCCTCTTCTCTCTCTGTCTCCTTCCTCCTCGCACACTCTCCCTCGCTCTCCGCCTATATCTTCATCTTCTTCCCTTTATCCTGACCGATACTGGGTTGTGAAGCCTCTGTCTAACTATCTCAAGCCTTACATCGACGCCAAAGGAACCGTTGCAAGACAGATGCTTCCTGCTCCGCTGAGAAATTTTTATCTCTCTCTCAGGAGAAGTCCAATTTATCTTCTCCTCTGGGTTGGTGGAAGCCTGACGCTGGGCTCCGCAGGCTTTGTCATTCTTCTTCTAGGAGAAAGAGAGAGAGAGGAGGATGACCCTAGGGGAGGATTGTCACTGTCTCTCTCCTCGGTTATCCTTGGCTATTGTGCCGCTCTTTCTCTACTCATCTATCTATCTTCCGTTCTGCTAGAGCTCCATCGAGACCTTCTTGCCCTTCTCTTCTGTGAGTGGGAAGTCTACTTTTACGTCTTCCAGAGCCTTCCGCCTCTCTCTCTCTTTGCCTACCACTTCTCCGCTCAGGGAGACTGGGCCAGGGTCCTTCTCTCTCTCTTTGGCTTGGGTGGCTGTGTGATAACTCCTGTGATGCTTGACTCCATGCCACACGGAGGTCTCTCCAGGAGTCTTACCCGCTTTGTCATAGCAGGAATCTCTCTCGTCATCCTGGTGCTTGCACGGTGAGTTTGTCAGTCTTCGCACTTCTTAAGGGGCTTTGGCCATCTTCTCCCATGCTGCTCCTCTTCTCAGCGTCGGGTCTCTCTGTCTCTCGTCTGAGATCCTTTCCCACTTCTTGCGGGCTAGAGGTGTCCACGTATTGGCTGCTGGCTTTCTCGTTTTTCTGCACATTCGGTTTTTCCAAGTCAGAAGTTGATATTGCCTAACCTTTGCTATGCTGTTCGCAACCCGTCTCTCTCTCTCTCTCTCTCTCTCTCTCTCTTTCTTTCTTTCTTCACACGCTTTCTTCCTCTATCTGTCTCCCTCTCTCTTTCCCTCTTGGTCTATCACTCGTCGTGTCTTGCTCGGTTCATAGAGTGGCCTACATTCTCTACCTGTATCCTTATCCAGGGATGGAGCACACTGCCATCACAATCTACCGGGTCCCAATCCGTCCCTGGCTCGTGGCGGCTGACTCTATCGTCGTCGTGGTGCTGCTCAACTTCCAGCAGCTGCATAGATACATCAGCAAACTCTCGAGGACGGCAGCCAGAGGGACCTCTGACTTTGTGAACATTACGTGTCCGCTGGCGATAGAGAGATGGAGAGAAGAAGACGACGCGAGAGAACAGAAGACCCGGAAGGGAGGGGAACCACGGAAAATGTTATTGTCAGGAGGGAAGAAGGACGAGCGAGGAGCAGAGGACGGAAAGAGAGAAGACATCAAGACTTCTCCTTCTCCTCTTGGTAAGGTATCTCCAGAAAGTAAGATAGAGAAAAGTGAGACGATCAGAGCGCAACAAGCGAGAGGAAACAGAGAAACGCGTCAGCTCTTCTCGTGCTTCTCTCCTGTCAGAGCAGGAAACGATGAGGAAAGAGGAAAGAACGGAGTTCCTGCCAGTTCTGAGTCCCTCAGGGAAGAACAAACAACCTGCAAAGACGCATACAAAGAGGCAGCAAAGGAAGAAGAAGACGGAGATGTGGAGACACTGAAGAGCGCTATTATGGACAAGAAGAACAAGTCTACCCAGCGAGGGATACGAGTGACAAGGTAAGCCCTGAAACACGCGACAATCAAGTCAGTTCATGGAGAAAGAGTGACGGAGAAAAGAGAGAATAGGGCAGAGCCAACCAGGATAATAGCGAGAAGATAGAAAGACGGGAAAGGTGAAACATGGTCGAAAAGATCAGACCGAGAGCATGAAGAGAGCAAGCGATAGAGAGAGAGAAAGTAGAGAGCTATGATAAGAGTACTGGCAGACAGACATACAGAGAGCGAGAGAGAGAGAGAGAGAGAGAGAGAGAGAGAGAGAGACAGAGAGAGAGAGAGACAGAGAGAGACAGAGAGAGAGTGAGAGAGAGAGAGAAAAAGACAAGCTGCACGAAGTCTGACGATGAAATTTTCTTCTCCTCTAATACTATAGCAGACGCAACAGAGATAACAGGATTTACCGGCTGAGACCCCTGCAGGAGCCTTTCTATATTGATACACATGAGGACGTCTTTCTCTCTCTCTCTTTCCTCTTCGAGCACTTCCTCTTCCGCTTCTCAGCATTCAAGAAGGTTCTCATCTCGCCTTCTCTCTCTCATCCCCTTGAACCATGCTACATGGCGGGTTATCCTGCCAGGAAAAGAGAGGAAGGAGAGAGAAGCTGGTGGGTTGCTTGTGTCGTTGGAAAAGAGTCAGTTCTCTTTCTCTTCTCTCTCCTGGGTCTTGTCGCACAGATCCTGCTCATGTTGGTGGTTGACAAGGTTGACGGAGGAGCGGGAACGAGAGGGAAAGAAGAAGAGCAACTTCTGGGCTATCTCTTGGCTTTCCTCTTCTTCTTCTCTTTCTGTCCAAGCTGTCTTCTCCTCCTCCGCTGCCAGCCTGCTCTCCTGATGAAAGTTCTCGGAACCTTTGACTTTGCCCTTCTTCTGTTCAACCTTATGGAGTTTCTTCTCTTCTCTTGCGTCCTCTTGGAGTGGGATCTTAGGTAAGAGGCCAACCTGAGGAAAGAGTGAGCCGGTCGTTTCTCTCTATAGTTATGCCTCTCGGGTCTCGTCCCTTGGTTTCCCTATTTTCTCCCTCTACTCGGTCTCTCTCTTTGCCATTTGCACCCTCCCGTCTCTCCTCTTCCTCTTCCTCTTCGTCTCTCTTCGCGGGATCCGCACCATCTTCTGCTCTTCTGAATTGTGAAGCTCTCTCTTCTCTCTCGTCTCTTTTCTCTCAGGATTTTGGTGCCCCTTTCACTGGCCATGACGGTGCTGGCGGTGCTTCTCCCTCAAGACTCCATGCTCATGCCGCCAAGCAGACGACGTCGCTGTCTTGTCCCGGTTCTCTCCTCTCTTGTTCTTACCCAGGTGCTCTTAGGCGTGTACCTCGTGCTCCTTCCCTCCGAAGGAGTGATCCTCTTCGGTGGTACTCTGTCTGTCCTTAATCGTTCTCCCCTTAGTCTCGCGCTGGACGCGCTTCTGACTGTGATGGTCTATACATTGAGAAGTCTGTTATCTATCGCCAGGCAGCCGCACCTACTGGTGATGACTCTCTCTCGGATAGAGTACAAGGTCGAAACCCTGGAGCCTCCTCCCTCTCTCAATCTCCCTGCTTCGTCTCTCTCTCCACCGACAATGAAGAAGAAGAGTCCACATCCTTGGGAAGACGGGAGTTCAACGCAATAGTTGAGAAACAGCTGATGACTTAGAGGATATGAGATGCACAGCCCGCTAATCGGACAGTGAGAAGGGCAGGGTTAGCCCAGCCACAGTGATCTACTTTTTTGGAATAGGATGCCGAAGAGAAGAAGAGGGAGCGGGATGCAAAGGAGGAGTCCCCTTCTCGTCTTCCCTTCTTTCACTAGCCTTAGTCCCCAGCACCACTCCATTCTTCGTCGTTCTCTTTCTTATTCTTCCTCCCCTTCCCACAGCTGACCCAACAGAGGGTTCCTTCTTCTTCTCATGCTATTTATAAGCAAAGAGCAGCATGAGTCATCATGGCAACGTGGACTTTCTTTCCTCTTTCTGGGTCGTCTTCTGCCCTCGTATTTTGCACATGAAACCTTGAGGCAGCAGAGGATGTGGATCCCCTTGTCAAACAGCTCCTCTCGCTTTTCTCTCCCTTAGTTGTCTCTTCTCCTCGTTCTGGGACTGAGCAGTCAACTAGCCCCAAGGTCCTTCTTTTTTGCTGCTTTGCGGTTTTCTAGTTCAGCCATGAGCTCCTCTGCCGTTAGGTTGATAACCTGACACTCTATGCGTGAGAGGCCGGCGACAAGCATGTCCGCGTTATAAGCAATGCTAGAGAGGCTCCGGACAGTGTAGACTACGATGGTGGCAAGACCGTCTAAAGCCATAGAGAGAGGTGACCGAGTGAAGAAAGATTTAGCTGCTTCTCCTAATAGTAGATCGCTGCTGACGTCCTCCAACGGGCGGAAGACTAAGTAAACTGCACAGCAGACTTCACCAAAGAGTAAGATTGAGAAGTGAGGGATTAGCCATTGGCGGCGCTTCTGAGGAGTCATCATGATCGCGTCCTGCATGATGAGAGAACTGACGACGGTGACACAGGTAGAGCCAACTACGAGCGTCCTGGTGGTTGTGCACAGCAGGTCATGGAAGAGAGCACGTAAATGCGGGAGAGAAGAAGAAGAATGTGAGACAGGCGTGAGTTTATAGATACGACGGAGAGGCCGATGACAGACCAAAGAGAGAGAAAAGAAAGAAAGAGAGAGAGAAAGGAGAAAGAGACAGAATGAGATCATAAGAGACGATGTTAGAAGTAAAAGTAGGAAGATAGTAGCCTAGACCTCAAAGAGCTATATCAGTAGAAAGAACTTTCATGGAGAACTCTATCCCACCCCACCTATGGGCCAGCGCAAAGAGAAAGAAGGAGTGAAAGCTTGTTTTACCTTTCGTCCCAGCGGAAGAGCAGGCAGGAGAAGACAAAGAACTGCAGGATGGAGAAGAAAATAAGGGCAAAGTCGAAAGACCGCAGCAGTTTCCTGACGAGCATCGGGTGACAGCGACATAACAGAAGCGTGTTTGTCAAGCAGGTGAAGGCACAGAGCACAACTTCGGAAGTGGGAGAGACGCCGAGCTCTATCATTAGCATCTGCAGCAGGATCCCGGTCAGTGGTGCCAGAGAGAGAAGAGGCTCTTTGCCTACAAGCACATTGTGAGCTCTCTTCTTTTTCTTCTCCTCTTCTTCTCGCCTTTGCTCATGAGCCGCATCTGCTAAGAGAAAAGGCCGTGATGGCCGGATTCTCAGCTTCCTTACGCCGCCTTTCCTGTTGTCCTCCCCACTGAGAAAGGCGTGAAGCTTCTTGAGCCCAAGATGAAGGCAATCCTCGTGTGAATCGATGAGGATGGGCTTCTGCACAGCTCGTAGCTTGTACACTCGCACTGTTTTCTTCCTGCTCGTCGGGGAGACGAACCAGTAAGCCAATCAGACGTACTAGGCATATCTAAGAGCTAAGAAGACACTGCGTCGTTCATTGATTCTGTCTGCTATCTTCTCTCACTGCTTTTCTCTCCTTTTCTTTCCTGACCTCCTCTTGCACTTTCTGTCGGATAGCTTGCAGTTAGTACCTGGGACCGTCTTGCGCCTTCTTCAGCGTATCGATAAGGTGAGCACCTTCCCTAGCATGGCTAAGGTCCAGAGCCCTCTGCTGCTTCTCCTCCCTCCTGTCAGCAGCGGCTGAGGGCACATTCTCCGCCTTAGCTGGTTGCATTGTCCCTTGGTCGGTCACCTTCCTCTGGCTAGCTTCTCTCTTCACGGGTGACGAAGTGCTTGTTGCTGTCTCCTCCTTTTTTGCCAAGCTTTCTGCACCATCGATTGCACTGAAGAGTGAAGAGGCTGTGGGCAGCAATGAAGAGACAGACTCTATAACTAGCGGGCATTTGATGTTTAGAAAGTCACTGGTCCCTTTCAGGCTCTTGGGGCGCCTCAGCTTGGCCAGAAGCTTATTCAGCTGCTGCAGACAGAGAAGCACGACGACCACCAAAGAGTCTGCCGCGATGAGCCATGGCCGGACGGGAACCTGAGATATAACAATCTCCATCGCTTCTATCCCCTCGTAAGGCTGGAAATAGAATATCCAGACTATTCTAAGGAGAGAAGGACGAAGAAGGCCAAGTCAATGTTGACAAGGTTAAGACGCTGTATATGGCCAACAAGGATTTAGTACGATCTTACGGAAGGGAGACCTTGAAGAGCTGGAGAAGGGGGGAAAACCGCAAGGATAGGGTATCACAAAGATAACAGGAGTTTTGACAGGACATCTTCTCCAAGAAGAAGAAGGAGAGATAAGGTAGAAGAGATAAGCCTGTGATGAGAGGACTCCTAGGAAGGCACTGACCGGGAGAGCATTGCCACGCAGAGCGAGATACCGACAAATGTATAGCGCGTCATGGACTTCGAGAGGCCTCCGAGGACTAAGGTGTCAATGATCATTGGGACCAGGACAATCAACTGCAAGCCGAGAACCGTGGCAGAAGCTCTGGACTGCTGTCCAGTGAAAGAGAAGTGGAACGCACAGACACCAAGCGCAGGCAACGTCTGCAGGATATAGAAACCGAGCTCAAACTGACGACACAGCGCTTTAAGCAGCTCTGCATGGATTTCTGGGATCAGCGTGGAGCCGTAGACTACGGACACGACGGTCACGGCGTATCCTACCGACGAAGAGGGTTCATCCCCATGCTTACTTCTAACTTCTAAGAGATAGAGGAACCCGATGGCGGTGGTAAGCATAGTCACGCCACAGCAGAGGATGAGATAGAGGACGTTACGGCGAAGTCGATAGTAAAACTTCTGCATCGCTGAGGGAAACAAGACGCGCGACAGAGTGATTCTGGAGTCCAAAATATCTGGGATGTAGTCAGGCTGAGGCTTGATGACCCAGTACCGACCAGGCTCTAGGACATTATGAGGCGCAGCAGGGTCAGAAGAGGGACGACAAGCTGTGGTGCTAGCAGGAGAGCCGTGAAGATCAACAGCAGGGGGAGACGGCGAAGGAGGGGAAGATGAAGCACTGGTAGATCCCGTCTGTTCCTCCCTGATCAGCAAACTCCCCCGTGGTCCTTCCATCATCGTATCCAGCGATCTGTGAAGTCAAACAACCAAGGACGTCACTGTTCGAGCTCATCAAGGAAAAGAGAAGGGCAATGCTGCTAGGCCGGCCGAAGAAGAGACAAGTGGCCTATAGTAGTTGCTCTCTTTGCTCTCTCTTCTCTCTTCTAAGAAGAGTTAGTCTCGCCTTATACCACCGGCCCTCCTAAGCCAGCCACGACAGAAGAAAGGGAGCAGAACGAATGGAGGATAACAGAGGAGAAGCTCAAAAAAGTAGTGAATGGACTGCCTTGGTCCCCGCTAACTGCTTGTGACTAATACATAAGCGACGGGCGCAAGGGATAGCGGCACTTCCAGCCAGGCTAATGATGATGGTGTTACATTATTAGACTGTCTTTAGTACATTTAGCAGCACCAGCAGTGTTGGCAGGAAGAAGGGTCTAACCGTCACAAGCACAAAGAGAGTCAGGAGCGGAGTGTCAGCATTGTTCTATTATGTCGACAGAAGGAAGGAGAAAAAGGGAGAGGAAGGGCAAACTTGACTTCTGGACCTAGCTGCAGGTCTCTCTCCTCCCCTCTCTTTTCCTCTTTTCCTTTCTCTCTCTTCTATTCCTCAGATCACCTTTAGCCCTTCCCTTCCTTTTTGACTCGTCCTCCTCCTCTCTGCGACAGAAGGAAGGAGAAAAAGGGAGAGGAAGGGCAAGCTTCGACTTCTGGACCTAGCTGCAGGTCTCTTTCCTCCCCTCTCTTTTCCTCTTTTTCCTTTCTCTCTCTTCTATTCCTCAGATCACCTTTAGCCCTTCACTTCCTGTTTGACTCCTTCCCTCTGCGGCTGCCTCTCTCAGACGGACAGCTGGCAGGCGGGACTATGATGACAACGCTAAGGAGAGAGAGAGAGAAAGAGAGAGAGGGCGAGAGAGAGAGGGCGAGAGAGAGAGAGAGAGAGAGAAACAAGGCCCCGTTGTTGTTTCCTGTTTGCTCCAGCAGAAAGCTGGAAGAAGGAGGATCTGGGCTCTTTCTCTCCTCTTTTCTCATCGTTTCCTTGAGTGCTATCATGGAGAGGGAACCTCGGTAACGGACAAGCAGGAGACAAAGGAAGTCGCACCTTCGTTTTTCTTTCAGCTCATGAAACGGCTTGTTCTCATCACCTGTCACTGCGCCGTCAGTAAAGCGACTATAGTAGGTTATTAACAGTCTGGCAACTGAGGTAAAGGTTAGGGATTACAGCTAGGATTTGGGGCTACCTAAAGTAATACCGTAGTAAACACCTCTTGCCTTGAATTATACGACAAGAATAGGCAGCCCTGTCTCATTCAGGCGCAAAAGTTCTTTCGTACAACTCTAGGAAAGTCTCTTTTTCAATGGTTTGTGGTAGATCTGCTGGTGCAGCTGATCTCCACCGCAAAGATCCACGACGATGCAGGAGAGGAGAGGAGAGAGCGGTGACATCACGATAGCGAGGCGCTTTCTTTACGATGGAAGGAGATACTAAGGACCTTGAATGATAACTTCAGAGCAAGATGACGAACCTCTCTTCGGTGATTTTATTACCAGACAATAATGCGCTCGGCGCGCGGGGACCAGGGATCAGTAGCAGGGAGGAGTCGATGGAAGGATGGGGCTAGAATGCAGAGCTCTTCGCAGCCGTCTAGTAGAACGCTTCACGCCATGAATAGTACAAGATGAAGCTCTGTCTTCTCCTTCTTCACTGCAGAGGTTTGGCGGTGGACGTCTCTATCTTCTTCGTCTTCTTACGCCGGCCGGACCTTGAGATCCATAGTAGAGAGGATATTTTATTCAGCGTCGACGATGCGCATAAAATTATCATCAGCTCCCCTCCTGCCTTACGAAGAGTCTCTACCACTACTAAGGATCCCTCCTTTCTTCGTCTAGCATGTCGTTCGAAGAGCCAGTCTCACCGCTGGACTATGCCGATGATGAGAGCTTTACTTTTACTGGGCCCATCATGATGATGTCCGAACACAGTTCGATGGAAATGACCGGATAATTAGTGTGTGAGAAGGAGGGACTCTAGAAACCAGCTCAGGATTTATCGTTTGTCATCGGTGGTGCTGTCCTATTCGCCAGACCTGCTTCGACCGCTCTCATCATGAAGTCCGAGTAGTAGACTTCAAATAGAACTACTTAGCCATCGGAACAAGGTGAAGCAGCAGCGCGGACGTGAAAAGGACGAGCAACAGTGATTCCCTCCCCGATTAGGAGAGCCGCGCCATCACCGAAGGGTGGTGTCCGACCTAACCGATGGAAACGAATGACGACGAAGTCTCTGAATACGAAGAAGTGACATCTTCTCTCTTGGGAAAGGCAGGATTATCTTCTGATGGGACCGCTGCTCCCCTTACTCTCTTCCAATGAAGAGATGGTAGTAGAGATCTTGGGAGGGGGAGAGGATCTCCGAAGCTAGTTGCAATGATATTAGAAGTAGCGCCGACCGCAGCAGCTTAGGCTGAATCTGTCTTTTCATAAGAAGCGCGAAAGCCTGTGAGACCTGATGTAAGGGCTTCTGGTGGGAAACGCCTCCATTTATCGTCAGCGATCGCACGACTACTTCGCACCTCTTCTTCTACACTTCGTGCCGGTCATCTTTGTTCCCTTTCAACATATAGGGAAGAAGGGACATTCTTCCTAGTAGCATATGCATTTCCCCGCTTCTCTATTCTCTAGGCACAAATAGGATTTGTCCTCATTGTCCCATGACAGTGACTGTTAGGAGGTACTACTACGCTGAAGTCCTCAGGGCATCAGACACCATGGACCTCTTATATCACCCTAATGGCGGGCAACAAGGCAAACACAATCATTATAATGACTGCGCTTGGACCACAATCTTGCGGTGTTGGTCTTTACTAGGGGCGCTAACTCTTAGCTTGTCCATTAGCGCCGAGACCTCATTCGGAGGGATGAACTGGAACTCGTAGGCGATAGGTGAGCAAATAGCTACGAGCTGGTTGGGCTGCCGTAATAGAGTGAAGAGGCTCCTTCCCGTGTATATGGCGATGGTTACCAGCGCATCGAGAACCAAGCTAAGAGGAGATCTTGTCATGAGCGAGAGTATGCTTTGCGTGGTAGAATTCTGGTGCGTAGTAGAAGCTGACTCTTCTTTCGGGACGAAGAACAAGAGATAGAAGCCACATAGTGTCTGGAGCAACAACAGCAACAGGAGCTGGATTCCCAGCCAATACTGGCGTCTTTTTCCAACTATGTGGACCAGGACAGCGTCTTGCAGGATGAAGGATGATGTTATGGTCAAGGCCAAGGAGAGCACGATCAGCGTCCTAGACGGAGGAGGAGGATTCCAAACTGTCAGAACAACGGCTGTAAAGACTCAAAAGGCTCCGATCCATCATCTAGCAGCCATACTGACCTGTTATCTGCTTCAAACAGTAGAGCTGAGAAGAACACGTATTCTAAGAGGGAGAAGACCAGGACAATAAAGTCGAAGGACTTTAGCAGCTTGAATAGTAGGCCAGGATGTGCTCTAGAGATCAAGAGCAGGTTGGATGCGCAGCTGACCGTGAAAGACAAGCTTATCCCAGGGCTGTCTGGTCCTTGTATGCCCGCGCATAAAGCTTGAATAACAATACATAGCAACGCTACTCCTGCTAGCGCGGGCTCCAGCCCTAGGAGCCGTGGCACACCTGCTGGGGCTCGTGCCTCATCCTTACCTTCTTCAGGACGGTCACTTACGACACCAGGAGCTTTCCTTATTACGGGCCACTGGATGTAGGTGAGCGACTTTCCCAGAGTTCGCCAGAGAACTCGCGTCAAGCGGTGAAGGACGTCTTCATAAGCGTCAAGATAGACCAAGGTGTGTGCAGGGTAGACCAGGTACACCTTGCGCGCTCCTTTAACTCTTTGGTTGCTGTGAAAGGAAGAATCAGGACAAATCAACCGTCAGGGAGGGTAGAGGTTGATGATCAATCACCTTCCCCATATGTGAGGCGCGTTCCCCCCCGCACCACTGCTGTGAGCAGCCAAAACTCACTCACATGCGGTTCTGAAAAGGAGAAGACTGACCTCTGTTCTTTGGTCTTTGCTTTGGTTTGTTTCACCTGAATGAGTCCTCCTCCTAGTAAGCCCTTCCCATTGGCTGCTAACTGCGGATGAACTGGGACAACATTGCCTGGGCGAAGTCCAACAGCAGCCTGCTCTTCTTTAAAGATGCTCTGATGTTCATCCTCTTCAAGAAGCAAGGGCCACTTTATGCTGCAGAAGCGTAACTGTCCATCACGAGCTCTCCGCCTGGACTTGGCCATTGCTTGCCTTACAAAGATCTGAATGTGAAGCACAGCCAGGACAACCAAGGAGTCGGCGGCCACGAGCCAGGGCCGAATGGGAACCTGAAAGAACGTTATCTCCGTGTCTTGCAGGCCCTCGTACGCCTCTGAGTAAAGCATCCATGCCATACTGACATGGGTAATAATAAGAGAATCTGGTCAGATGAGCTAGAGAGCGTCGGCGTAAGAAGGGACATTGACTCACCACAGCATCGTAACGAAACCCATCAGGCACCCGCTAAACAGAAGAGGAAGAGTGAGAAGGCTTTTCCAACCTCCAATTTGAGGCATGGTTTCCCAGAAGAGAGGAGATAATCCAGCATCCACTAGACCAGCAGCGAATGCTAGTGCCCTAGCATATTGGCCTCGCTGAATATTGACATACCCCAAGAGTGCTATTGCGGGAGCACACTGATATAGGAAGTACCATCCCTCAAACTGAGTGAACAGCTTTCGAAATAGTTGAACATGAAGCTCTGGGATGAAACTTAAAGTGTTTAAGCAGAGAGCAATGGCACCAATGCATGCAAACACCGTCGAAGTGACATCGCTTTTAGCTGCACCAGAGTCGGCCATGGTCCACCCAAGTCCAATCATTCCCACAATCAGGGAAAGGTTGATTGTCACACCACAAGCTATAGTTCCCCTTAACCTCCTCAAGTACAGCTTAGTGACTTTCGACGGAAAGCAGGTGGTGATCATTGTCTCCCAGGAAAGGAGCACTTCGGGAAGGTAATCAGGAGTTGGGGTCAGCTTCCAATACCGACCCTTCATGGCTTCTCTCGTTGGACCTCACTATTCCGTTGGAACCACCCAGCAGGACTAGCTATAAGGCAAACACGGGCTATCTACTATCGAAATGTTACTACACAGCTTTCCGTTGCATCGCGTCTTTTACTGCCGGTTGGTTTGGAGGCAGCTAGTGTGCTGACGTTAACCCTTTATACACTTCCTTCATCTCCGCGCAGATATCCATCTCCTCCTTCCTTCTAGAGGATGTAGCTCACTCGCCAGCTTAGCTGCTCCCGGTCTAAGGGGCAAACAACGATGATGTTGTCACATGTTGACCATTGGAACCTGTAGAGCAAGAGGAAGGCCGGTCCATGAAGACTACTTCTTTTCACCACCAACAAGGACTTAACAGGTAGCAACTGTCTCTACATCGTTAGTGGGAGCGATGTAGAGTTTATTATCTGTCAAGGAAAGATGTTCTGCAATGTTGGGCTTCTGACGAGACAAGATGAAGAGGGGGTACAAGGAACCTATTCTCTTCTGGCGTTGCTAGCCCTACGGCGGTATCCGTCTTCAAATCATAAATGGGAAGGATGAAAGAACGATGAATTATACAAGGAGCCGCCAGAGCGAAGAAGAAGGAGAGAGAAGAGCAAAGATAAAAAGTTGACGCTGGACAGGATGGTGAAGAGGTATGCAAACCATTGGCAGGAGGACAGAGAAGAGAACGGCTCTGTCGGAACAGGGGTGGGAGCCGCCTACTGGCCTCAATCAAGAAGGAGTGATAGAGACACTTTGGTGAATGGTGATGGGAAGAGAATAATAACGCAAGACAGAAGAGACTGATGAGAGCGAGAAGGACAGACACAGATATAGAGAGAGAGATGGAGGGAGAAAAAGAAAGAGAGAGAGAGGAGAGAGAGACATGAGAGAGAGAGAGAGAGAGACAGACAGACAGAGGGAACACACGATGGCAGCTGGTGAAGAGCGGGGAAGGGAGAGGCGGAGCTAGACACCAGGAATCATCAGAGGCAGCAGGGTATGCAACAACGGAGCGGGATGAACGAGACCATCTTGTTCCCACCAGCAACAACCAGCCGCTCAGCCGTTTAGAGAGATGACTCTGTAACGACTTCTCCCATCTCATGACCGCCATCGATTATCTCGCCATACAATCTTTGATAACTAGAGATAAGATTACCACAGTTCTCTTGCATACCTCCTGGGTGTCTGTGCAAAACGGTACTGCAAGGTGAATAACCTCTCCCTACCCCTCCCGCCTTCTGGAGTCCCCCCCTCCTTTCCCCCCAACACCCTTTGTCACCTTTCCCGTCCCTCTTGGTTAGTAGTAGTGCTTCCTGCGTGCTCCTGCCGTCTGTTTTATTTATATATTTCGAAGGGGCAGGACTGCCCAAGGGGGCGGTGTCAAGGCAACCTCCCAGGAGGCCGCCGCACCACCCATAGAATAGAAGCACCAGTCACCTACAAAAGGAAATTTATGATAATTCCTCGTCAATCTTCGTTGAGTGTCAATGCAGATTACTCTTCAAGCTCCAGCTGCTGGTGCTTCGTCCTCGCTCGTGAGGGGCCGCTCGATTAGCACTCTGGCGTTTGAAGGCTCCTCACAGCGAAGAGAAAGAACGGATGCACTTTTAGTATCACCATCATCGCCCTCATCATCCCCGTCAGCACAAGCAAAAGAAGAAGAGAAATCAAGAATGGAAAGGGAAAACAGACGAAGGGTAGGAACTCAGGAAGCAGGGCCCACGATGCTGCTGATGAGCATTATATCTACCTCCTCCCTAGGAAAGGAAAGCAATGGCATAACGTAGTAACAACAGAGGAGGAAGAAGTGGCCAGACGAGGACCTTGACATCATTATGGAGCGGGGGACAGAGAGATCCAAATAAAAAGCATAATGCATGGCCAACAAGTGGAAGTGAAGCTGCTAGATATATCTGTTTCCTCCTCTGCATTTCCGATAGCTACGACATCATAGCTCCCAGTAGCACTGAATAAAGGGCTTGAACTAGTTCGCAGCATAATCGGTTTCTTCTGACGTCGAACGTTTGGAAAGACGGTTGGTCTGATAATATCTCCGTCCATCGGAAACCACTTGCTCCTGATTGTCCTCCTCCTTAATGTTGGCGCGTCTTCGCTGTCTTAATCGCCTCTAGCGCGGAGCTCAGTCGTTTTATAGGATAATAAGTAGTTGCATCCGTCCTCCTTGCATAGGTTGCTGCTACCGTCCTCCTTGTTTAGGTCTCCTAACATCCTTTTCATCGGCTGTACTCACAGACTGAGAGTTGTAATAGGACTTCCACATCCGTGCGGCCTGGCAGAATGCCAAACCCGATCTCTATCAAGCCGGGCTGCCACGGACTTGCTGTCGGCTCCTTCCTCCCCTCATCTCCCTTCATGTTGTCCTTCCAGCGTGGTTGCCAGAGGAAGCTGAGGCTTTCATGATGCGAGAGATAGGATCAAAGCCGCCAAGAAGTTTCTATTTCATATCTCTTCATATCTCTTCCAATGCCACCCAAGAAACAGAGAAGGACCTGTTCCAAAGGGCAGGTATAGCATCTTCACGGTGGCTTCTTCTCTTTATGAAGCGGGAATTCAACTGCGCACAATAGTAAAATGACAAGGACAGGCTTGACAAGAGCAACAATAGGCTTGAATAAGCGGCATCGCTGGTGCTACCTCAAGCGACTACATTGACACAATATTATGCACAAACTCCTCAACCGGCACCCACAGAGCTCATCATCAATGGTTTAGCAAGACTTACTTCTTGAAGTAGTTGTCAGTCTCAGGAAAGAGCTTCTCATCCGTATGGCTGAGGTTGACAGACAGCGTGGCTTGGAAGCCTCATCATTGAATGAGGAAGGTCTCCTCTACACCCTGGCTTCCCTCATCATGGAAGCAGCCACGAGTGAGTTAGGCCTCGCTGTTATACAATCCAGTCATAATACCCTCCGGGTTTTGACCCTCACCCCAAAGGTAACAGAGCAGAATGGTGCTGCTGACAATTGTCGTCACTGAAGGATATTGGTCTAAGACTAATTTGACACCTGCTTGCTACCCATGCCAAGATCATCTCATTAGTTACACTGGGGGCATCATCCTATAGGATCCAAATTTATTCGCTTTAGTCGGGCTGTGTCAGTGTGAGCCGTTTCAGTGTCGTGTCTGTCCGTTACCGCGGTGGTGCCTCTAAAGTTGTCGTCAAGAATTGGAAAGAGAAGCCGAGCAAACAATGAGCGAAGAGAGAGAGAGAGAGTACCAAGACACTTGTCTTCCATTGCTGCTCTCTCTCTCTCTATCAGAGGAGTGTCATTTATGTGCCCACTGTCCACGTAGGGCAGTCAGCCGCAGGTTAAAGAAGGGTCGGGCTGAGGTTAACAGAGAGGACCATGTTGGGATGACTGCGATCTGGGGGCGACAAGGGAGAGAGAAAGATGGGGGGAAAGGAAGGAGAGAGAGAAGAGAGGCGAGGAGAGGAGAGATTTGCAGCAGCTAGGACCAGAAGTCTAGGTCGGCCCTGCCTCTTCCATCGTCTTCTTTCTGTCGGGATATTACGCAGTGCCTGGGCTGCCTAGGCGCTTTCTAACACGCGTCTCGTACACAAGACAACAACTTCATGACTCATCATCTGTGCGCACAATACATGCATAAGATTAGTCATCTTGGCTGACGGTGCTGCGGCTTAAAAGATTATATCCTTTAGGTCCCATTATGGGCGATGAGTCATTGTCGTGCAAAATCTTATAGCGCGAGACCAATGCACCCAGCTCACGCGTTCTCCAGATTTCTTCCCAAATGTTCACCTGGCAGGGCCGAGGATCGATCTCCAGTAAGCGGCGGAGTCATTAGCCCGTCATCTTGGCAGTGCTAGGAGTTGTGAACAACAACTGTTAGAGACTGGTAGCATCATCGCTTTCCACTCCACCTGCCTCTTCTTCTGCTGCATTCAGCCGTAAGAATATGCGTTTCTCTATCCCTTGACGAGGTCGGACTACCCCGTTCTCATGTTGACTCCCGATTCTGAGAAGATACCATGGAAATGCCAAGAGTTGGGCCGATGGTCGAAGCAGAAGACCAAACGGGAGCTGCCAGCGCTTCCCGTTCTTCCGCGTCTTCTCCTCCTGCTTTCAACCTCCACGGCTCTGCTGCTAGCACAGCGTGCCCTTCCGCTTCTTTTCCTGTTCCTCCGCATGATGTCCTAGAAGCTGGCCGGTACTGGGTCGTCAAGCCTCAGCCTGACTACATCCCAGAACTTATGGATTCCAGAATCACTCTGTCTCGCGTTTTGTTTCCCTCCGCGATGCAAGAATTCTACTACCATCTTCGCCGTAACGTTCTTTATGTCATCCTCTGCTGCGGCGTGACTATGGTTACCATGGCCATCGGGTTCCTCTATCTCTTAGAAGTTAGAAGCAAGCACGGGGATGAGACCTCTTCGTCGGTTGGATACGCCGTGACCGTCGTGTCCGTCGTCTACGCCTCCACGCTGATCCCAGAAATCCATGCAGAACTGCTAAAACTGCTGTGTCGTCAGTTTGAGCTGGGCTTCTATATCTTACAGACGCTGCCTGCGCTTGGTGTCTGTGCGTTCCACTTCTCTGTCACTGGACAGCTGTCCAGAGCTTCTGCATCTGTTCTGGCCTTGCAGTTGATTGTCCTGGTCCCAATGATCGTTGACACCGTAGCCGTAGGCCTGTCAAAGACCACGACCCGCTTTACGATCGTCGGTATCTCCCTCTGCGTGGCAATGCTTTCCCGGTCAGTCCCCTTCTAACCATCCTCGCATTATAGACCTGACCTCTCCTCCTCTTTGGAGACGATTTCTAATCACCTTCTCCTACCTTTTGAATCCGGCGGGGCACTTATCAGTTCCTGTTCCCTTCTCCTAGTAGCTCCTCTTCTTACTGTCCTTTACCTCCCTCCCCACGCTCCAGAGTCTTCTTGGGCCACAATTGTACTCATCTTGGGCGTCCGCAATGATGATGATGACTGGCTTCCTCTCACTTCGTCCTTGCGTCTCCTCAGAATCACGTGGATATTCTATTTCCAGCCTTACGAGGGCATAGAAGCGATGGAAATTATCGTCTCTCAGGTCCCGGTCCGGCCCTGGCTTATCGCTGCAGATTCCTTGGTGGTTGTCGTGCTTCTCTGTCTGCAGCAGCTGAATAAGCTTCTGGCCAAGACGAGGCAGTCCAAGAGCCTGAAGGGGACCAGTGACTTTCTAAACATCAGATGCCCGCTAGTTATAGAGTCTGTCTCTTTCTTGCCACCCACAGCCTCCTCACTCCTCAGTGCAATAGATGGTACAGAAAGTGTGACGGGCAAGGAGACAGCAACAATTACCACTTCATCGCCGGTGAGAGGAGAGGCTAGCCAGAGGATTGTGGTTGCCGAAGAAACAACGGGCCCGAAGAGGGCAGAGGATGTGCCATCAGCCGCCGCTGACAGGAGGAAAGATGGGCAGCAGAGAGCGCTTGAACTTTGCCAGGCCAGGGAGGGCGACCACTTCACTAGTAATATTCAGCCAAGGAAACCTCAAGACGGTTCCAGGTACTAACATCAGGTTATCCACCAGCACTGAAAGAGAGAGAGAGAGCAAGAGAGAGGTTAGGAGACAGAGGGACAGACAAGAAGAAGTGAGAGAAGATAGCAGAGAGAGGAGAGGGAGCAGAGAGCAGACGAAGAGGCAGTGTCTTCTTAGCTGTTCAATATGCCTAGTAAATTCTACTGGCTAACCGAAAGGTCTCTATTAGTAGCCAAAAAACAGTGCGAATATACAAGCTACGAGCTGTGCAGAAGCCCATCCTCATCGATTCACACGAGGATTGCCTTCAGTCTGGGCTCAAGAAGTTCCAAGCCTTTCTCAGCGGAGAGGACAAGAGAGACGGCGTAAGGAAGCTGAGAATCCTGCCATCACGGCCTTTTCGCTTAGCAGATGCGGCTCATGAGCAAAGGCGAGAAGAAGAGGAGAAGGAGGAGAAGAAATTTCACAATGTGCTTGTAGGGAAAGAGCCTCTTCTCTCTCTGGCACCACTGACCGGGACCCTGCTGCAGATGCTAATGATAGAGCTCGGCGTCTCTCCCTCCGCCGAAGTTGTGCTCTGTGCCTTCACCTGCTTGACAAACACGCTGCTGTTATGTCGCTGTCACCCGATGCTCGTCAAGAAACTGCTGCGGTCCTTCGACTTTGCCCTTATTTTCTTCTCCGTCCTGCAGTTCTTTGTCTTCTCCTGCCTGCTCTTCCGCTGGGACGAAAGGTAAAACAAGCTCTCACTCCATCTTTCTTCTCTTTGCGTTGAATCATCCTCTCTTGCTATACTTTATGAGGTCGAGGGTATTCTCGTCCTCCTACTCTCTAACCGCCGTCTCTTATGCTCTCTCTCGCTCTCTCTCGCTGTCTCTCTCTCTCTTCTTTTCTCTCTTTTCGCATTGTCATCGGTCTCTCTTTCCTGCTCTCTCTCTTTCTCAACTCAACGCCTGCCTCTAACTCTCTCCTTCTTTCCTGCCCACTCCACCGCTTGCTCTCTGCCCATGGCCTGCTGTGCACCACCAGGACGCTCGTAGTTGGCTCTACCTGTGTGACTGTCGTCAGTTCTCTCATCATGCAGGACGCGATCATGATGCCTCCTCAGAAGCGCCGCAGATGGCTTATCCCTCATTTCTCAGTCCTACTCATTGGCGAAGTCTGCTGTGCCATTTATCTCGTCTTCCGCCCGTTGGAGGACGTCAACAACGATCTACGATTAGGGGAAGCAGCTAAATCTATCTTTTCTAGGTCACCTCTCTCTATCGCTCTAGACGGGCTGTTTACCATCTTTGTCTACTCTGTCCGGAGCCTGTTTAGCATTGCTTACAACCCGGACATGCTTGTCGCCGGCCTCTCACGCATAGAGTGCCAGGTTATCAACCTAACGGCAGAGGAGCTCATGGCTGAACTAGAAAACCGCAAAGCGGCAAAGAAGAAGGACGGAGGCGAGGCAAGTTGACCGCTTAGTCTTAGGGTGGGAGGAAAGAGGGAGAGAGAGAAAGAGAATATTGGGCTTGGCACTAGCAAAGAGGTGAAAAAGAAGAAAGAAAAAGCAAGCGACAAGCTACTGAGAACGGAATGACGTTCGCTGCTGCCCCAAGCTTTCCTCTGCATAATAAGAGGCAGAATACTGCCACAAGGGGAGAGGTCCCATGCTCTTATCCTGCTCATGCAGATGTTCCCTGGTGATGAAAGGGCAGCGGTTTTAGAGAAAGGTATATACTCATTATACAGAAGAAGAAGCAGGAACCCTGCGTGGGGGCAGCGTCGAGGGAGGAGGAGACTAAGAAAGAGAATGACCAAGAATCAAGTGCTACTGAGAAGGAAAGGGAGGCTACTGAGAAGGACGGTCCGTGCGCTTAGCGGGCTGGGCACCATTCTCTTCTAACTCCAATCTTTTCTCAAGTGTGGTCTGTCTTGAGCAGCAGCCCTCTTCTTCCCTGCAGTTTGGGTCTTATCTTCCTTCTTGCTTGGTGAAGAGAGAGAAGCAGCAGCGGGGAAACCGACGAGAGAAGAAGGAGGCGCCAAACTGGCGAATTTGTCGTCTATCTGAAGGAGAGAGCCAACACTACGAGCTGGTGCAGCTGCCTGGCGATGGACACAACAGACTTTTCAGTCAGATTTGGAGCATCAAAGTCAATAGCAGAAGCGCGTCCACGTGGAGACTAAGGGAGAAGGAATAAGACACCAGCATGTCTTCAGAGGGAAGGAGCACAAGGTTCGCTCCTAAGAGCATCTTAGTAGCTGCAAGAGAGGACAGTGAAGCAGCGCCACGACGACAATAATAGAGTCAACGGCCACGAGCCGGCAGCGGATCGGAACCCCAGTAGATTATGATGGCAGTGTGCTCCATCACTTATAAGGATAGAAGTAGAGAATGTATGCCAGTCTAGAAGCAGGGAACAGAGAATATGATAGTGACAGGAGAAAAGAAGGTGCGAGAGAAAGAATAAAGGAGGAGAGAGAGTGTGCGTCATGAAGAAGAAGCAAAAGCAAAGAAGAAGTGGAAACGATAGAATAAAAAAAAAGAAGAGGAGAAGAAAGGGAGATAGGAAATAGAGGAGTGGGAAGAGAAGAGTGGCTTGAAGAAATGCATAGAAACGAAGACGCGCAAGGCGCTTGACACAAATGGCCAAGGCTGAACTAAGAGAGCGCGCCATCCGGATAAAGCCCAGACCGAAGGGAGAATGCCATGAAGAGACAGGCGCTAGTGTTTGGCTATAATAATCGCCTGAAGATCATAATTCATCTCAGTTCCTGACTGAGGCATTCTTCTGCTCATCCGAATGGTGACAAGAGCACCAACCAACAAGATGTACAAGCCTCTGGCTAGCTGGAGATCAAGGTGAAGCTTGACACTACTAGCCTGTGAGTTTTCCTTCCCGCCTGCTGGATCACGTGGAAGGGAGCACTTGCCCTATAATAGTCGTGTCCTAACTCACTAGCTCGCGAAGGAATAGCGGTAGAGTGCATGATCCTTCCCACTTTGGCAGACGGTATTGTCGCTTCTAACGGGATAAAATCATAAGTATTGATTGTCTATTTCTAGCAGGGGTCCAACCCGGCTATGGGCGAGCGGACGGGCGATTGACTGTTCTGCAGCAGTGCAGAGGTCTAGGCAGCTGTGTCTCCACTATCCGCTGTTGCCGCTGTCTTTATGTTTTGAGCAGTGGAAAGGAACCCATCAGAACATCTTCGGAGACCCATGGAGCTGAGGGCTCAGGGCAGAGAGGGATGGGTCAGAATCAAAGGTTGGCACATTAGAGATAGAGAGAAGATAAGCGTGAAAGCACTGAGAGTAAAGAAAGAAGACAGAGAAGGAAGAGGAAGGAGGAGGAAGAAAGGGCATGTGATGAGTCTTAAGCTGAGAGGATGACACAAGCCTTGTGCATCGTTCCTCCTCCCATCCTCGCCCTCTGAGACCCCACCGTTCCCGCTTTCCGTCTGTCTTCCTTCCTGCGGCTATCTTTAATAATGATACTGTCCTTCGCCAGGTGTGCCATCACTTATATACTCTTCTTCTCCTACCGCCGCTGCTCGCCCCGGTGACCCCGGAGGCGACATTATAAGAGGTAGCAGCAGGAGTAGCAGGCAGCAGACCCGGGATGCCAAGGGCGATGATGACCGTAGTAGTCCCTACACCTAGTAGTAGGAGGTAGAGGGGTGACTCTGTCTTAAATATCATGAAGGAACAAGAAGCAGCCAGCAGACAGGGGAGCACCTTAATATCAATATGCTCACTTCTACCACCACCGCCAGCGGTATGAGGAAGTTGCATCTGGATGGACCTCGGTCCGGAAACCTCCAAGACAACGGCGCAAGCATAAGGGTCAAAGTGCTTTCTTCATAGGAGTGAAGCTGCTAAGAGAGACTTAATATCACCTCTTCATTCACCTCTTGACCTTCATTGAATTTCGACACCATAGCTCCTCAAGGTAGTCCTCTGCCTGCATATCGTCTCCAAAGTCTCTCTGGCTGAAGTACTTACTCAGCAGAAGCTCTTCTTACGGCGACGCTTGAACGGATCTTTGGTCTATTCTATCACCTCCTCTTTGTGGTTGCAAGTGTCAACTAACAGGCAAGCAACAAGGTAATCTTCTCCCATCTGAGACCGTTCGCTCCTGTTTCTTCTCCTTACAATCTTAAAGCAGTTCCGCTACCTTAATCATCGCTTCTAGCAGCGCGGTGCCCATCACCTCAGTCGCTTTAGAAGATAACTGGATGGCTTCCGTCCGCATTGCTTACGCCTCCGAACACCCTCATCAGCATGATGGTAGTCCCAATCTCTCTTTCAGGCTGAAAATTGCAACAGTACCTCCACATCCGTCCGGGGTGGCAGAATGCCAAACCCCATTCTGTCTGTTTGAAATTGGAGTTGACACGAACTTGCTGTTTGCTTCTTCCCTTCATGGCTGGCGTCATGTTGTCCTCCCGCACTGGGTGGCAGACGAAGCTGAGGCTTTTGTGAGAGGGAGAGGATCAAAGCCGCCAAGAGAGCTTTGATCTCATATCTCGCCCAATGCCGCCCAGGACACAAAGAACGGCCTGCTCCAAAGGGCAGGTATGACATCTTCACTGCCTCATGTGGCAGCGGCTTCTCTTGGATGAAGCGGTCAAATCTGCGCAACAAGAGGAAAACAGGTAAGCGCGTGGCAGTGCTAGCTCCTGAAAGATGGCATAAACTGAGCGATATCTACAAGCACAACCGGAGCATATCAACGGTGTAGCGTAAAGGAGATGAGGCCCTTGGAGAGGCTTAGCAGTAAATTCTTGGCGGAAAAAAAGCAAAAGGAGAGGAGGAAAAACCTCAACGAGACTTTATGCCGTGTGCAATACTTACTTGAAGGCGTTAGGCTCAGGAAAGAGCTTCTCATCCATGTGAGTGAGGCTGACAAGGAGCAGAACACGCTCTCCTTTCTTCACATTGATGCCCTTCAGTTCCGATCCCGTGCCACTTTTTTCATCATCAGCAGCGTAGCTTGGAAGCCTGAGGAAGGTATCCCGTACGGCCTCCCTCATCATGAAGGAGCCACTAGTTAGGCGAATAGTCTCGCTGATAGCAGAATCAAGCTTTACGCAGCGCGCGAGCTGTTCTGTACTCCAGTCATAATACTCCTCGTTCGCCTCTTCAGCCGTCGCCAGTCCCTTCCTGGCATTCTGAGGATGAGTTGTAGCAGCCGCCTCTGACTGAGGCCCAACCTCCTCATTCTTGTCATGTTGAATCTTTGATACCGCACGACGACCCAGATGTTCTTGCACCTCTGCCAGAATCTCCTCGTATGCACCCTTCTCATCTGCGAGAAGGAAAAATAGAGTCCAGAAAGTGGCAGGGATAGTGTTGGCTTGTGACGCCCAGAGGACCCCTAGCTGGATAGCTGGTCCATTGTCCCTCCCTGACGCGCCTCGAAGGACAGCCTTCTTAGCCGCGAACAGATCATTCCGTGCCTGGATAAATGAGGACGGACTTCCTCCTTCACTGGCAGCAGCTTGCCTCAGTCGGTGCTCCTATTGCAAAAACAAAAAGGAGCAGAGCCGAAGCTTAGCTAAGCGGTGTCCTATATAAAAAAATTTCCTTAGGGAAGAATAAGAGAAAAGAAGCAGAACTAGTAGGGAACCTATCTGATTGATCATAGAAAGAGAAACCAAAGGGAGACACCAGCGAGAGATAAAGGACTTACCAGCTTATCTCTTCCTTCTTTGATTCCCTCCCTAAAGAGCCACTCGGCACCCGGAATATTGGAAGCAAGAGAAGGAAACACACTGTCATAAGCGTTGAACTCTTTCAGTAGCTGTTCAGAGTCAGAGTCATAGAAGTCTTGGCCATACAGCGAGACAATGCCAGCTTCAAACATCACCCTCTTTACCCAGTCGTAGAGCTGCACAGCGTGAACAGCAGGAGGACCAGAAGATGTAGAGGTAGGAGCACTGCCACTACTAGAAGATTGACTCGTAGGTGAACCAGAAGAGAAATCCCGCTTAATGATCTTTTGGACCATCTTGACGCTCCGGTCTGACAGCTCCTTTAGACCCTCTCCTGATGCCAAGTACTTGACGTACTGTGAGTGGATGACGTTGTCCACACCAGATCCTGGCCCAACCCCGTGAGCAACCTCAGCATCAACGCCAAGTGCAGTGCGGGTGAACTCTGAGGCCACAGGGTCAAAGGAGAAATCCTGGGACCGAATCAGCGCATGGAAGTCTCGTGGGTCCGTCACGAAGGTCAACGAGCGGCCGCCAAGATTTAGCCTGAAGGCCGAGCCAAAACGCTTACGGCAGCCTATCAAAAATGCTGCGGGATCCCGTCGGAAGTCCAGCGCAGAACCTAAGAAGGGGATCCACGAGGGCACTGCTGGAGCAACACTTTTAGCTCTTGCCCTCCGCACAATAGCGGCATCACTTTGCAGAGGAGAGAAGCTGGAGAGAAGGTGCCAGAGCACGAAAGTGAAGGCTGCCGTGCTCAATAGAAGAGCTGGTAGCAGTAGCGCCCTCGTTAGCGGATGATAACCTCCCTGACTCGCCTCTTCCTGTTCTAAAAAGTCCCTTGGATCCATAGTGGCCCAGGAGAGTAAGAAGCGAAGCAACCTTGTAGTCGTGGGAGCGCTAAGGTGTTCAGCTAGTAAAGGCTAAACAAATAATGCGTTGGGGGCTCTTTATCTTGCTGCTTCTTGAATTATCGACATGGGCTGCGGAGGCTGGCACTATCAGTCGATGACAAGCTCGGTCTCTCTCTTCTCTTAACCTTCTTCTGATGATCGCTCTCTCACCATCAGTCGTTTGCTCGTCGTCCAGGAGGTCTCTTCTACCCTTGGTAGAGTAGTAGATCCTGATATAGTTCTTCCGGAAGAGTGGCAATTCTTTCTACCTGTTGAGATTGATGTGGCTATGACTCTTCACAGAAGCAAGAAGAAAGAGAAGCGCTGCAGCTGGCTGTTGCTCCTTCTCTCCCTCATCCTGCCCGTAGTTCTTTATTGTCGACGACGACACCCTAGCCGGGAGGCAAGGGTTTGCTCTTCCTCTTCACTTGCATCGCAGTCGACAGATGGTTCTACTCTCCAGTCGACAGATGGTTCTACTCTCCACTGTGGCTGGAGACTCTGTCGACTAGACCGTAGCCCTTCAAAAGAGTAGGACACAAGTGGCTTGAGATGATGATGTCCAAAAGCCGCGCCACCACCTGCAGGCAACCAAGCGCCGCTGCTGCTCAGAAAGAAAGATTCACAGCAAAAGTAAAAAAATCCTTTCCTGGCTGGTCCCCCCTCTCATGAGTGGCGACGAGCCAGATATTCAGGATGAGTGAGGCACTGATTTGGGTATCCAGATTTATTTGAGTCATTTATCAAGGATCGGAACGCAGGCTGCCGACATCAAGAGTTCAAAAAAAGCTGCTGCAAACGAGAGAAGCTCTTCTTTGCAATGAACTCTCCTCATGTCTCTGCAGGCAGAGGCTGAGGCTCCGTCGCGTGGACACCACGAATGATGGAGCCGACGGTCAAGAAGCTGCCGGCAACCAATCTCTCTGATAGAAAGTACAGCTCGATCGTTGCTTCGCCCCAAAAGAAGTTAGAGATATACTCTAGAAGAGCAAATGCAAGAAGAAGGTTTGCTGAGCCTGCGGTTGCAGAGGCACGCGTCGACGTCAATAATCAAGATAACCTTTGCACTGTCGTCACCGCTCCAGAGGCTCCACCAGCTCCGCCTACCTGGAGAACGTGGAGGACAATAAAGGGTTGCAATCGACGCAAGTCCTTTCTTCCGTTTCTTTTTGAGATTGCTAGCAAAATTGCCTCTAATAAGGCATTCACCATAAGTTGACCGGCTGGCCTGGTGGAGCGACAAGTGGTCGTCGTCCTACGGTCTAGTAAAAAGACTTTATTATGCGGAGAACTGAAGACGGACTTCGACATCCGTCTTGGGTGGGAAGATGCCGAAGCCCACTCTCTCCACGTCGAAGGCAGGCCAGCAGTGCCGCCCTCTGAGGTGAAGGTTTTCGGCTGACATCGGGTTACTGGTGGTATCATTTAGTTGTTCTACTGTCTCTGAGGACCGCAGCTGCGGCTTCTGCTGAAGCGAGAGCATCAAGGCGGCAATGAAAGCCTTAATTTCATTCTTCGCCCAGTGCCTTCCTGGACACAGTGAGCGACCCGCTCCAAACGGCAAAAAGGACAGCTTCAATGCTTCATGGGGTCGCTGCTTCTCTTGCAAGAAGCGGTCAAATCTAATAAAAATGAGGGAGGGCGACGCATTAGAAAGTAGAAGGAACTCCAAAAGTGGTGAGAGAACTGTGGTTGGGATAAAGAAGGAAAAGGAGAACGGTCAGCAACTAGGTCCTCATGCTCTGCTCGTATGAGGACAACAGGCGTGTCAAGTGCGGCAAATATTGAGAAAGTGCTAATGATATGACTGACTGATGAGACGGGCGGGCGGCATCAGGCTCTACATCGACCCAGAGCTACAAGTCTTACTTGAAGGTCTCAGGCTCAGGAAATAGCTTCTCGTCCATGTGATTGAGAGTGACCAGGAGCGCCACGTGCTCGCCTTTCTTGACATGAATCCCTCTGTCTCCTTCTCCGACGTCATCCTCGTCTGCGTAACTTGGTAGATGGAGAAAGGTGTCTCGCATAGCCTCTCTCATTACCATGGCACCGTTAGTGAGACGCAGTGTCTCATTGATGGCGGACTCCAACTTCACACACCGTGCTAGCTGTTCTGTCGACCAGTCGTAAAAACCCCCATCATCAGGCTCAGTTGCAGCCTTAACCGTATCATCACCCATCTTCTGTCGTCCTCCATCTTCTTCCCACACCGTTGAGTCCTTTGTCGTCTTCTCCTCAGTATCTCTACGAGCCAGATGTTCTTTTACTTCCGCTTCAACCTCCTCCCACGCTCCTTTATCGTCAGCTAGAAGGAAAAACAGGGTCCAGAACGTGGCTGGAATAGCGTTCGCTTGCGAAGCCCAGAGAACTCCGAGCTGCACAGCAGGTCC
Organism: Hyphochytrium catenoides; assembly: GCA_900088475.1. Lineage (NCBI taxonomy): Eukaryota > Hyphochytriomycetes > Hyphochytriales > Hyphochytriaceae > Hyphochytrium > Hyphochytrium catenoides. The sequence continues at coordinate 28,187 of FLMG01000373.1, read as the reverse complement.
GTTGTCCCTCCCGGTAGCCGCCGTTAGCACCTGCCTCTTTGAGGCAAATAGCTCATCCCTGGCCTTTATAAAGGTTGAGGCTAAGGCGCTTCCCTCTCCCGCTGCTTCTCTTAATCGGCTCGTCTGAGTAAGGGATGCAGGCGGCACACAGATGCAAGAGTGGTAGAGTCAGTATTACAGAAGGGGCGGCAGAAGGTACTATCCTGCGAGTTGCAAGGAGCCAGATCTTAAGAAAGCGTAGCTGGAGCACAGTAATGTGGCTAGAAAACTAAGGTAATATAAACACATGGAAAGAAGACTCACTAGCTTGTCCCGTCCTTCTCTGATTCCTCTTCTGAAGAGCCAGTTAGAGCCCGGAATGTTCGAGGCCAGAGCTGGGAAAGCCTTGTCGTAGAGCTTGAACTCCTCCAGCACCCTCTCAGACTCGTAGAACTCCTCCCCGTACAAAGAGACGATGCCAGCTTCAAACATCACACGCTTAACCCAGTCATAGAGCTGCACTGAATGAACAGGAGGTGGTGATGGGGAGCCAGATTGAGAAGAAAAGTCTCGCCTCAATATCTTCTGGACTTGCTTCACCGTCCTGTCAGAAAGCTCTTTGAGCCCCTCTCCTGACGCCAGGTACTTAATGTATTGAGAGTGTATGGTTGCATCTATTTCGGACCCTGCCCCGATATGTTTGACAACATCTGCGTCCACGCCAACAGCACTGCGGTTCAGCTCTGCGTTGATCGGATCAAGAGAAAAGTCGGGGGATCGGATAAGCCCCTGAAAGTCTCGTGGGTCCGTAAGAAATGTAAAAGAACGGCCGCCAAGGTTCAAGCGGAAAGTGGAGCCAAAGCGCCCACGACAAGCCTTCAAAAAGGCCGCAGGGTCACGCCGAAAGTCTGGAGCAGAGCCAAGGAAAGGTAGCCAAGAAGGTACGGTAGGCGCCACAGAGCGTGCTCTGGCTTTGATGCGAATAGCAGCATCGCTTTCGAGGGGAAGGGAACCTCCCTGCAGGTGGTGCCAAAGAGATGCAACTGTTCCCACGAGAAGAAGAGAAGAGAGAAGCTTGACAGCCGAGAAGCTATCGCTCTCCAGCTGGAGCTGCTCCACTATCGAGGAAGCCATTCTACCTAGCGATGAGTCACGGATGCTTTCTGGTGTTTCCTGCGCTACTTCTGAAGTGGTCGAGAGCTTTCGTCGTGCACCTCCTCATCATGCTATCGATTCCTTTATTGTTTGTATAAAATCACTAACTTCTTTATTCATAGAAGACAGCCGGTGCAAGTGGTGAAAGAGGGCCTGCAGACTAAACTCTCCTCCTCCTACTTGCTCCTGGAAGTCTTTGAGACTACCACCACCCTTGGCTGTCCTTACCATGCACGCTGACCCATCATGACGACGAAGACGAGAGATGTGGGTCTGTGGCTGTTGCCCTGCTTCTAATAAAAGGTGTGGACATCAGGTTGAGGATAGAGGATGATGGCCTTTCTTCTGAGAGTGTGAGTGATACGATGGTGGTGGTGGTCACGGTGATGGGAAAGATACGGAGCGGTCTCTGGTACAAAAGATCGCTTGTCCAAAGATAATCATGCGACCAAAAAGTTTGCGTAACCCAGCGTTATTAGAAATATTATGGACTAAAAGGTCAGAATCAGATACAGCTTGTCATTCATTATCGCAGATCCCGCATGGTCTGACCGAAAGTAACGATGGTCCGCATAGAAGGTGGGGCAAGGGGCAACTGAGAGAGGGGCGTGGACTTGTAACGACCAAAGTGGTCCAATAAAGCCGTTAACGGCCTCTTCACATGTCCGTTACAGCAACACATCATCAATCAAACAACCCAGTGCACTTCGGGCTCGTAACAGGCCAATCGCCCTTCCTTCCCTGTTTTCCTCCTTTCCTCCCACCTACTTCGGCCAGCCACCAACCGTCGCATTAGCAGACAAAGAAAGAACGGCTTTCCGTCTTATTATTTATAGGCCGGCCCTGGCTGTGCTGCTGGTGGCATACAAGGGGTGAAGCGCATGCTCGGAGCCTCTTAAGAGTCTACCTTCTTCAGAAGATTGTTGTCTCAAATTGCGACCATGGACTCACCTCTGCTGCGTCTTCTTCTCCCTTTCTTCTTTCCCGCTGGGTGTTGATGTGATAGTTCCATGGTCCTTTCCTTGCCCTTACTCACATGGTCACTGATAAGAAAGGACTGCGGTTTACTATCGGGGGCTCCCACTCCTTTCTCTGCTTAACGAGCCACTTGTTTGTTGTACTGATGAGATTGGTCCTTGGAAGGTAACGGTGTTTGAACTCTGGTGAAGAGAACAAGGTCATTAAGTGCTTGCCCTCTCACTTCACGCAGCTTACAGGAGGAGGGGCCTTCCCATGCACCAGCAGGTTTACTACGCCCCTGGGAGTAGACGCAGAGTTTTCCCTGTTCATTTTGTGAATGTGGAACGTATTCTCAAGGCGAAAATTAAACGTCTGAGCTGCTGCGCCGTACAAGGGAGGTAAGCATGGCTCGGTATTGGGTCGTGAAGCCCGTGCCAGGTTACCTTCCTTCAGAGTTGGACTCTACAAAGACTGTCGCAGAGGTTGTACTTCCTCCCCAAGCCAAAGCCTTCTACAATGGAACGGTACGCAAGTGGAAAGCGTACTATATGTGCTTCCTAGGCCTGACTGTGACCGTGGGGCTTGTTAGCTTCTACTTCATCTTCTTGGATAGAAGAGATGGAACGACAGAGTGGAGAGCTTCGATCGCCGGTTGGATTTGCATAACCTGCTTCGCTCTCTACGGAGCAGCTCTGCTATTGGAGTTCCATATCGAGATACTGAAGCGTCTCTTTGTCCAATTTGAGGGTTGGTTCTTCCTCGGTCAATGCGTGGCGCCCATTGCACTATTCGGCTATTTGGACGGAACTAAAGGGCGATATGGCCGAGCGGCTGGTATGGCAATGGGACTTGGAATGATGGCAGGCGTTCCTCTGGTAGGAGACTGCATTCCGCATCTTGCTGCTTTCAAGTTGGCATTGATCTTTGGCATCGAGGGACTTCTGCTGACATCAGCGTCAATGCTGTGGTACGTACATTTGCAGTTTGAGGTCCAATTCCCTCTCTTCATTGATGACTATTGTTGTACCATGCCTGAGATGGTGGCAAAGCCCGTCTTATTAGTCGTTGTCCTCTTGCCCACACTGACGCTTCCTCTGTCAGGATGGCAGGACTGCTCTATGTGAAGGATATTGAGGGCATCGAGGAGACAGAGATCACACTGTTTGATGTGCCCATTCATCCTTGGCTCATTGCTGCAGACTCCTTGGTAGTGATAACTCTGTTACACCTCAAACAGCTAAGGAGAACAGTGAGGCTCCTCCAAAGACCTAGAGGCCATGGTCCTGTGCGGACTCTTAGGTTTGCCAACATTAAGTGGCCTATGGCGGCTGAGGATTGCGGAGAAGCGCTAGAGATTCCTGCTGGAGGAGGGTCTGGCCTTAGGGAGGAGGGTGCAGACGACATCGGGGAAATGTCGCCATCAGAGCTCCGCAGAAGCTCCGGGCCAAGAGGCCTCACCCCTCAGATGCAGGAGGGGCAAGACAACGGTTCCCCGGCGAGGCCAACTTCTAGCAAAGAGAGGTAAGAACTTTTCTTCATTGTAAACGGTTGAAAAGTCCACTGGCAGTTGAAGCGCCAATATTGGAACCTACTCTGGACTAAAAGCTATCTATACCCTTCTAACGCCACGCCCTCTTTGTCTTCATACATGTCAAAAGACGTGCGCCGAGAATGCTCAGCTACCGGTGCTTCCCAGTTCGACCGCCCGTCGCCGTAGATGGTTTCGATGACACACTGGCGCTGCTGAGGACAGCTTTCCTGAACGAATACCAGCGCGTAAAACGGGCCGTCGCTTCTTTGAGAGGAACAGGAGGAAGGGCCGGACCATCGGTTGTGCCAGAACTAGCTATGGAATCAACAACATCATCGTTGACAGCGCCAGGTGCACTGCGTTTCTTTACAGTGGGAAGAGAACATCATCTTTGCTTGGCTGCAAGCCTTGGGGTGGCCGTCCAGGCCGGTGTGGAAGCCTTTCACGGGCCTTTCATTGTGGCTATAATCTCTTTCATCCTGACTGTGAGCGCCAATCTCATGCTTCTCTTACGTGCCCATCCGATGCTGGTCAGTATGTTGGTCCGGTCCTTTGATTTCATAGTGATGTTTCTCTCTCTCCTGGAGTTCTTCGTCTTTGCAGGACAACTGCTCCATTGGGACTCCAGGTAAAAAAGAATCCGAACTGGAGACGGGACCCTGTTATGCTTGTGCCAACAATTTTCTGCTGTTCCGATTGCTCACCTCCACCAGGTGTTTTGCCATTGCAGCCCTAGCGTTGACTACCCTGACTTCCATGGTTATGCAAGACACTATCGTGATGGCCATGGAGCGTCGCAAACGTTGGCTGTGGATACATTTCTCAATCCTATTGCTTCTAGAGGTTGCCTGTGGTCTAAGTCTAGTCTTTCTTAACCCTCATGGAGGTCATCCGGTATCAGCAGTCAGCACCAGCAGCGGTACGAGTATCATAAGCCGCTCCCCGTTAAGCCTGGCTCTGGATGGACTGACGACCATCATCATTTACGCGGCAAGGAGTTTGTTGGGCTCCATCAAATGGCCGAATCGGATGGTCTCCCTGCTCTCAGACGTAGATTTCCAACTGCACTTTCGCCCAGTAGAAGGTGGCATCCCACCTCCTCCTCCTAGAGCTTGTCGGGAACGAGAGTCTGGATGACCTGTTCTCCCCGCAGAAGCCACAATAGACAGAGAGGGTGTAGTGGAGGATTACATAGAGACGCGACTGCCCTGAGTGATGCGGCTACAATGCGCACATGCGCCAATCTCTCCTCGACTGGCGATACCTGTTACATATATTAACTGTGCACTGCCCTTATTAACCCTCGATAGCATAAGTCAAAGCCTTTTTCTAAGGTCCGTGACCTTCAGGACACGAGCTCCTTCTCTACTAATGAGTGATACGCTTGACAGCTTGAGCTAGTTGTTGGCACATCAGCAAAAAAAAAAAAGAGACTCTCACAGCGCAGATAAGTAGGGACAGCTGTCTCATGGTATGGCGTCAGCGGAGATTGGAAAAAGAGAGACCCTCACAGCGCAGATGAGTAGGGACAGCTGTCTCATGGCATGGCGTCGGCGGAAACTGTTGCCGATCGTCTTCTGAGGCCCCCCCATTAGGTGTCCCCGTTAAATAGCGTTGGAACGTGCACAGTTACTTGTCAGCCGGTGAGCTGACACTTGCTTCTGTTCCATCTGCCGCTTGGCGATTATCACTTTCTGAACGCATAACAGACCAGCTCCCTACTATATGATCATGCTCAGACTCACTGTATCTGCTACTTCTACTGGACGGCACGACGCGCCAAGAAGCTGCGGTCGTATCTTCTAGAGATGTCTCTTGTCCACTTCTGTTCAAGCTCACGCCGCTGCTGTTCATAGTTCTTTACACTGTCCATCTCTATTTTGGCACTTCGACGCCGTAGACCAGCTCTTGAGCAGTCACAGCGTTCATCAGTGCGCTCGCAACGCATCTTATATATCGTCAGTTCTGCCTGTATTAACAATGATAACAATGATAAAATCTGTCTCTTACAGCGACCGACGGACTAGCAGGGAAAGGAGAAAGATAACACCTACCTACATACAGGAGAGAGGAGGCAGCAACCACCGGTAGGAGGAGACTGACAAGGGACAATGGGTTAGTAAGCAGGAGAGAAAGCAAATTACCATCAACGAGGGAGACGGAGGAGAGAAGCAAAGATCATGAGTGAGAGGCTGCTGCTCTGGCTGTTACCACTTCCCTCCCTACTAGGCCAGGGCGGTTACAGGGACGGCCCTCTCCACATCCCTAAGAAGTAGTAACCAACAGATCAGATCCCAGAAGACTCTGTCTGATTGAAGAACCGCGCCTGAGAAGAAAGAAGAAAGCCTGGATTGGGCTATAGAGGACGGACGAAGCAGCAGAGATGATCAAGACGTATAGAGGTGAGATGGAGGCTGTCCTGGTGCAGGATTTTACAAGGTATTAACCAATGTGGGCAGGACCACAGGCCGCGGATGAGTATGCTACCTACGCGCATGTTGTTTGATCCTCATCCTATACGACAAACACCTGCCCTGAGCTCTTTGCTGCTGCTGACCGCCTTCTGGTTCTCGTCTCTGATGCTACTTCTTCCCTTCTGCCTAAGCAGAGATGAATGATGAGGTAACAAACTCGTGACGCACGCTTTGCTGCTAGGCGGTAGGTCACACGCCCTTATCGCCTCTCTTGCTCCTCTCAAGGAAAGTCCCAGCCCAGCAGACTGACGGATGCACTTTGCCACCACAGAAACTTGACCATCATCTCTCTTCTTCCTTCCCATTCTGTACACCTATCCCTCTTCTTACATATTGTGGAGGCATGTTGGAAGCGTGGGCGTCCTTCTCTCATCATGGGCCCAGGCTCTCCCGCGTGGACGTGGAAGAAACAATCGGAAGAGCCCCCAAACCCTGCCCTAAAGACGCTTCTTTCTCTTGGACACTGAGACCAACACCGGACTATCTGCCGGCGGAGCTTTCTATTGATGGCATCGCGGCAAACACACTCCTGCCTCCTCAACTTTCAAAGCTCTATATGTGTAGGGTAAGGAGGTCTCCTATATACATCGCGTCTATCGCTGTGATAGAGCTCGGTGCTGTCGTTAGTTTCTTCGTGAACCTGCTTGATAAGAATGAGACAGCGCATCTGCAGTCCAGCGCTCTCGGTTGGCTCTGTGCCGTCTGCTTCGTTCTCTATGCCACGGCAATATTTATGGAGTTCCAGATGGCCATCCTAAGGCGCCTATTGAGCCAGTTCGAAGGCTGGTTCTTCCTGTTGCAGTGCCTGCCAGCTGCTGCCTTGCTTGCCTACTCGAATGTACAGAGCGGGTCCTATGGACGCGGGGCTGGGCTGGTGGTGGGTCTTATGGTCATGGCATGCGGGCCTTTAATATGCGAGTCAGTGCCGCACCTGGGAGCTGAGAAGGTTGTTACAGGGACTGGCATCGGTGCAATGCTAGTGACGTCGGCGTCCATGATGTGGTGAGGCCATCCCTATTATCTGCTTCGTTCAATCCTTCTCCTATATTTTCTTTCCTTCTTCCCTTTCTCTCTCTCTCTCTCTCTGTCTCTCTCTTTGTCTTTCTCTCTCTCCTTCTCTCTCTCTTTCTCTCTCTCTCTCTCTCTCTCTCTCTCTCTCTCTCTCTTTCTTTCTTTCTCTCTCTCTCTTTCTCTCTTTTCCTCTTCTCTCTCTGTCTGTCTGTCTGTCTGTCGTCTTCTCTGTCCTTCTCTCTCTTTAACTTCCTCTCTGCTTTCTCTCGTTCTCGTCCTCTGTCAGACATCATCATTCCTGCTCTCATCCTCTTACCTTAGCTCCCTACTATCACCAGTCTAGCTGGTGTCTTTCCTTTTGTCTGTCATCCTGGTGGTGCCTCTTTCTGTTTCTCCTTATCTCTTTGTCTTATGACAAATCCTTCTCCTACGAGGCCGGAAGAACCAATGCTGGTTGACACCACCTACTATCCTTCGACTGCTAACCCTTCATGGCTCTTATCTTTCCTTAGGATAGCAGCGCAGCTGTACTTTGACAGCTCATATCAAGGAATGTACAGAACGGAGCTCACCCTCATAAAGGTTCCCATCCGCCCATGGCTGATCGCCGCAGACTCTCTCGTCGTTCTCTCTCTTCTTCACCTTCAACAGCTCTGGCGAAACTTCACTATCCTTAGGCGCCTCGGACGGAAGGACGGAGTTCTACCCGGCATTAGCATCCGTTGGCCACTTGAAGTCCTAGAGGAGACTCACTTCTCATTAGAGGTACCGACAACAGCAGCGGTGAAGCCCAATGTGGCAGCCACTATCATGGACAACAACACCAGCAGCAGCAGCAGGGACGACGTTAAGGAAGGACCAAAGCGCAAGAGCGAACAGGATTCAGGAAAGAACGTCATTCCGTCTGCAAGTGAAGACTCAAGGGCGGTTCCGTGTGCCACAGGGAGAGAAGTGATGGCAGGGACGAGGTTCGTGGGCTAAAGCGCTCGGGTTTGAAGACATAGGTCTAATGTCACATCCCGCCATTACGTCTTAGAGATACAAGGTCCCCCAGGCCAAGAAGGAAGATCAAGTTCGCTGTCTACCCAGTGCAGGCACCCTGCTGTCTGGACGCCGCGGACCATCTTTGGCGGCGGTGGGTCATCACTAGGAGTCGCATCTTCTGCTGCTGCCGCTGGACAGGCGTGGGTCCTGCGGCTGCAAGTCAAAGAGGTGCTCAGGTAGGGTCGGAGACCACCATAACCTCTCCATCAAGACATTTAGCGATAAAAAGAAGAGAAAAGGAGCAACAGAGTTGGACTGTCATGATTGCAGGGAGAGAGCACTGGCTTGCAGGAGCCGCGCTGCTGGGTCTTGGTATTCAATGCGCGGCTGCAGCTGCCAACCCGCCCGTCTCCGCTGTTATTGGCCTCTGCTTCTTCTTCATCTCCTGCCTGCACCTCCTCCTACTGTCAAGGGCGCACCCGACTCTATTGTTGAGGCTGGTGCAGTCCTTTGACTTTGTGGTCATGGTTATCTCTCTTTTAGAGTTCTCTCTGTTCGCCTGCCATCTATTAAACTGGGATGTCAGGTATGATGCAAGAAATCTAATAAGGAGCAATACGGAGGCTGTCCTCGTTGCACGAGCCACCTGTTACAGCTCCGTCACCCTGCGACCACCTCTTTCTTGTTCTTGTCTTCATCAGTGTGCTCTCTGCTACTTATTTGCGCTTACTTTCTTCATATCCTCCTGATTATGGGTAGGAGGCTTTATTATTGATCGCGCTTAGCGCTGCTGACATCTGCACCCGTTCTTTTCTGCACGCGGACATGATGATTGCTCTGCTGTCCATGCGTGTCAGAATAGCGAGACTAACATTTTACCTCTACAGATGCTGGGTTCTGGCCTCGTTGGCTGTGGCTGTCCTCTCTTCCATGGCTATCCAGGACACTCTGATCATTACTGTGAGGCGCAGGCAGCGCTGGCTTGTGCCGCACCTCGTTGCTCTTCTGCTCTTGGAAGGCAGTGTTGGTCTGTACCTTATCTTTCTCAGCCCGACAGAAGACGCTGTAAAGCCCTGGCTACCCAGTCTAGCCATCCCCGCACTCCGGTCGCCGCTAAGTCTTGCGCTGGATGGCTTGGGGACAATCGCGATGTACACTGTGAGGAGCTTGCTGCGCCTTTATAGAGCTCCACACTTGCTCTTGTCAGTCGTATCGGACGTCGAGTTCCGAATGATTGATAGACAAGAGAAGAAAGAGGATATGAAAGGGAAGGAAGGAAGAGAAAAAGCAGAAGGAGGTCGAGTCATAGCTACGCCGCCAGAAGAAGAAGCATCTCTCGCCGCTAAGAAAGCAGGCAGAATCTAGTAGGACAAAAGCTGAAACGATAGGACAGCGTGGAGGAGAGGGGAAAAACCAGCCTAGTAAGCGTCTCAAGCTAGTTAGACGGGACGGAGTGTGGCAGGCGATCTTCCCTTACATCCTCCCTTATGGTAAGAAAGACTGATAAGCTGATAAGCGTAGTTTTGATGTTGGCTGCCGATAGTTGGCCCTCTAGGACGACAAAGGTCTGTTGCTATTTCTCTCATGACTGCAGACCAGCTGCCAAGTTTGACTTGAGAAGCTTCTTTTGCCTTTTTTTTCTTATTGCTAAAAGAGAAGCTGTCCAGGGCCAGAGCACTAGTCACAGATAACAATGAAGACGTATCTTTGTTAGGAAGAGGAAGACGACAATCTCTCCCATTTCTATTGAGAGTTAACGAGATCTATTTTCTTAGACAGAGGGCTTCCTAGTTGTAGATATAATATCACAGGCAAAGGCAGAGTAAAACCTGGAGAAGGAGGGATAAGGACTCAAGCTGTGCAGTCACTCTACCGACCAGTAGCTTCCTACTAACCCAGCAAATCAAACATTCCACCAGCTAAGGGAACTTGGATGCCTGCAGCCGGTGCCTCTGGAGTCTTGAACAGCGCTCGGACGTGGGAGATGCGATTCTCAGAGGAGAAGACAAAGATTGTGACCATCGGAATGGTTACTCTTGGCATCAGCTCCTCGTCAGTCCCGCGCGGCGAGGCTTCCAGTACGCCATAGACTATAGTCCTGTCTGCTCGAGGATCCAAGACCTTTATGCCCCTCTTGGTATCGTCCCATCGAGAATAGGCATAAGTCCGCTGGTAGTTAAGCCTGAAATAGTGGAAGACACGTTATGTTGATAGCGAGCATGTGAACTTCTCAAACATAAACCACTTACAAGTGCTCCACAACGCCAGAGGCTCCTCTATACTCGTGCTCTATGCAAAAGTGGTCAGTACTTCCTCGAATGCGGGGCATCTCGGTCTGGACGACCAGACAGTTCTCGTGATAGATGCTTAGCCCCTCATGATACTTTCCCTCGTTAGCGTTGCGCATCACTTCCATCAGCTGGAACAGTCTAAGCGTTCGAATTCTCTCAAGGCTTATGTCCGTGCATATAGGCCGCTCTGGTTCTTCTGTCGGGCAAGAATTCAGCGCCAGTCGCCGTTGCAAACTTCGATGCCGCGCTTCAGCTGCCATGAGCTTTTCTTCTAGGGGCTTCAGCCGATGCTCTAATCGGATCCGTCTTCGCCTTACTGGCTGGTTCTTGATGCTTTTCAACGATTGCAACGTATCAAGCCGAACTTCTTCTAGCGATGGATCATCGCCCTCGTCGAGAACAGAAGAGGACGGCGGGGTTTGCAGTCCTTCATCGTCTTCTTTGTCTCTAACAGAGCGAGCCATTGATTGAAAAGTACCTAGCATCAAAGGAGAACTGTCAGCGCTAAGTAGCAGTGTGGAGCGACGAGGCCACTGACCCGTTGCAGCTTCTCCTTCTACCCCTTCTTTGTCCTTTCTAGCCTTCTTCGGTCTTTGGCGGTGGACGTGTTGGCCCTTTGTAATGTCACCCCCACTGTCCTCCTCCGCCCGCTCGTTTTGTAAGTGCCTGTTGTGGAGGTGAACAGCTGTAGAAGAGTAGTAAGGGCGATACTCTCTCCGCCTTGCGCTTGAAGAGATTGATTGACTGCTTCGAAATATAGAGGTATCCTCTTCGTGTCGATGTAGACTCTCTTTCGATGCAGATGTGCCCTTGTCGTCCTCGGACTGCTCACTGCACCGCAGAAGAGGATTCTCTCGCTGCCGGTCTGCTTCTGTCAACAAAGTTTGGAGAATTGGGATGTCACTTATGGCTCCCCATCTCTCCTCCTGCAGGGGCTCTTCTTGTTGCCAGTCCCTTGACTCTGGCCAACCTAGTGCCGCATAAAATTCGCCAGTCGGCCTTGTCGGCAAAGCCTCAGCAGCAATCGTTGATGTTCTTCCGTGGCCTCCTTCAGAGATAGGGGCAGTGCTCTTGCTGGTCATAGTACTACAGGTAAAGCTTTCTCCGGCGGCGTCTCTTGGTTCCTATAGACCTCTTATTGGAGAGGCCGAGACCTAGCTCTGTGTGACACAATGATTCGAGGCCAGGATGAGACGTTCGCTGGTATAGCAGCAGCTAGCGCCGGGTCGATAGGGAAGAATGTGCGAGATGAAAGCACCCCAACGAGAGAGGTTTTTAGGTTGCTCTATAGGAAGAAGGAAGGCATCATACAAGCCGGACTTTTTTTGTGTTGATGCCTCTGGCTGAGCTGAGAAGCTCATGTTAATGTCCGCCGCGCCGATTTGTTTAGCTCCTTGTCAGCGCTTTTGACCAAAACCTCATGTTCTGGTGGGTTCAGTGTGCCGTCTTCTTTATAGGGCGAAGAGCGTCGAATCTCCTTCTTCTACATCAGCTGTTTGTGAATGCTTCTCCGCGATGGACCTGCTGGGGGTAATAGCAAGGATGCAATAGAACTCCTCCATGGAATTGGTTCTGGAGTCTAATGGAGCAACGGTATGCACAGACGCGCGAACAACGGCGGCGAAAGAAGAAGATGGCCGAGACGAGGGAGGAAAGCGAGTGATCAATAATCCAAGGCCCGGGTGGTCTGCCGCCGCCGCCGCTTAGAACACCGACAAGGGTTGATGCTTACTAGGAGGCTAGCCGGAGCAGTAGGAGCAGTAGAAGCAGCAACAGCAGCCACCGAGCAGCAAGCGCGCAGCGCTCTGTCTCCGGAATCACATGACCGTGCGCCAGAAAAAAGACGGCGCTGCGAATGTTGAAAGAGAGACACGCCGCCGCTTCCCTGTCTTTATGATGGGAACTGAGATCAGAGGCAGAGAAAGATTTTGAAGATCTTCTTCATAAGAACGAAGCTTCACCTGACACTCGGACAGACAGAATAAGAAGGAGAGCCAAGTAGATGTGAGAGAGACCCTCTTTTGCGGATAGTAGTGCTAGTACATTGAGAGACAGAGCGGATAGAGATGATTTATTGGGGGCTAAGAGATGAGCGCAAAGACGTTGCAGGACATCAAGCAAGAATAAAGGCAAGCCCCCACCCATTCCAATGTAAATTTCATGATATCTTTCCAAAAGTTCCTGTTAACATTGTAAGCAGCATCGAATTTAATGTTAAATCCGTCGGGGAAATCTTCGTGTTGCAAAGAGGAAACACCTGATTGGAAGAAAGAAGAGCGGTACCTCTTTTTTCTTCTGTCCGGTGCGCACTGTCTCCAGTTAAGTCAGCGATATAGTTCTTGGGGGTTTCTCCTCTCACCAGTACCGCACTAGCTCTTGTAAAAATCCCCACCCTTTCGGGGGTCCTAAAGATCAATTTATCTACCATATGCAGAGATTTTGTGCGCTCCGAATGCCTGGTAGGTGCTTTTCCCAAGTACTGATATTTCTTTTACCTCGCCCTACCGCACCTCACTTTAGCAACCAAGAAGCTTTTGGCTACAGTACCATCTGAGAATTCCCAGAATACAGTAAAGGCGGAGCAGGTGGCCCCCCCCGAGCAAGACACAGTACAACAAGCAAACGAGAGAAGAAAGAGAGAGAGAGAGAGACGAGAGTGAAGAGAGAGAGAGAGAGAGAAGAGAGAGAGAGAGAGAAGAGAGTGAAGAGA
>FLMG01000373.1:0-15087 GCA_900088475.1 Hyphochytrium catenoides | reverse complement strand
GAGAGAGAGGGAGAAGAGAGAGAGAGAGAAAAAAGAGAGAGAGAAGAGAGTGAAGAGAGAGCGAGAAAAAGAGAGAGAGAGAGTTGAGTGTGAGAGAGAGAGAGAGAGAGGGAGAAATGAGAGGGTGAAGAGAACTAGGAATAGAAAGAGAGAGAGAGAGAGAGGGGCAGAAGTTTTTGATTGAGAGAGACCGCGAAGGAGGGACGACCAGTGGAAAGGAGGAGAATGTGGCACAAAAACGAAAGCGGAATAATGCGGAGTCTAAGAGACAAGGAACAGGTTGGGAGAGAGAGAGAGAGAGAGAGACAGAAAGGACATGCACGGCGTCCAAAGAAGAGCGGGCAGGTTGGCAGGAGGGAGACAGAGTGTGAGAGAAACTCCTCCCACCCCGCATTAGAAGGCGCTGGCACAGCATGACCGGCCAGCCTGGCAGGAGAGAGAAAGGAAAGAGAGATAACGAGGAAGAAGTTGACACTTCATCTGCGAGCCAAGCCAAGAATACCTCGTGGCCCAGCAGCCGCCCCCGTCACCTCCCTGTTATCAGCGTCATCCAACCCGCAGTCCACGTGTACTCCCTCAAGACAAAGGTTGGCTGCAGGTGATGAACCTGGCTGCCGGTCCTGCTCTTGTTCCGGTCCTGCTCTAGTTCTTTCTGGTGGCGGTGCGGCTGGTCCTACTAGTTCCTACGCCTCAGGAACAGCCAACGGACCAAGGGGAACGAGCCGTGGCCTCTTCTCTGTGTGCTGATGATCATCATCAGCGAAGAACAAGAGGCATCATTCATACGCTTGCTTGAAGAGGAGCCATGGGTGCAAGGAAGGAAGGAGGAGAGGGCCGATTAATGCTGCTGTGACGGTGGTTTAACCACCACTGCCTGCGTGCATTAATGGTCGTTGTGGGCTGCTGACTCTAGAATGACCAAGCAACGACGGGGCTTTGGTTTTTTCCCCTCTCTCCTTCCTATCGCTCCTTTTCTCTTCAGTTAGTTGTCCTCCTCGCTTCTCCCCTTGAGAGGCAACTTTCTCTCTTCCCTGCTGGTAAAGGCATCTGGAAAGGAGGGAAGACTCTCCGGCTTGTCTTCTCTTCCAGGTGTGGGCAGCTCCGTTCAGGGCTCGTTCATCATCTTTCAAATAGAATTCAACCGCTGCCGCCGGCGCCGATGGTATCGCCACTCGTCCGTCACCTTTCATAATCAAGAGATACCGCAGGCCTGGGCTCTTGGCTTTGAGCTCTGGTGTCGCCCGCAGTTAGCTGAAGACTGTACGCTTGCCTGTCAACCTCAGAGAAATAAAGCCCTAACCCCAGTCAGAGAGATATGGAGCCGCTCTTCGGATGGAGTTCAGATGATTTGTCTCCTTCTGCAACTCAGCGAAGCGAAGGGAAGGGCCAAGATTGTGCAGCTGTGGACTGTAAGAAGGGAGAGTGTCTTTCTCACAGTCAATGTTCTAGCAGCGGTGCAGATCAGAAGAACTTCATGGCGTCCTGCAATAATGGCCAGCTGTCTGGCACTATTGGAGACGACTCGACGACGCTTGCAAGCCCGATTTTTGCGATGCCCTCAGAGAAGCAGCGATGCGAGGGCAGCAAAACTGCTGACCGGGAAGAACGGAGCAGGTAGTTCCGACCTAGAGTTGATGCATTGGTGTGACATGGTATAAAGATTCTGGGAGATTAAGTGGGGTATGGAGTGAGACACAGTGTGCAAGAGAGGAGAGAGGAGAGACAGAGGAGAGAGACAGAGAGAGGCAGACAGACAGAGAGAGAAAAAAATAAGCAGCGGCGATAAAGAAGGAGAGGCACGACACGACAAGCGAGAGTTAGATACTACGGAAGGAGCGTATAGACTCGGGCCATAGTTCTCTTGTTAGCATCTAACGCCATATTAGCAGAGGCGCTGGATTCCATAATCGGAGGCATAGGAAAGGAAGGCAGCAACAGCCGCCCCACGGCAAAAAACAAAGGACTGCCAAAGACACAACCGCCACGAAGCACAAAAGAAGTCATTTCTTCCTCTCTTCTGAGAACTTCGAGCTCTTAGAAAGGCAAATCTTACTTGCAGAGCAGCGACATCGATCACTGCAGCGCCGCTTGAGACTAAACTCCTTGCCAGTCGCCGCGGAGCTGGATGCGACCCAGCTAAAAAGTGTACAAGCCGCACAGCGGTGCAGAGTGCAAACCGCCACTTCCGTCATGATAGAGATCAACAGGAGCCAGGGTCAAGGCCAGGCAGATCTTGCCCTTAGCGCCTTCCATGACGGCTGCTTCGTGCTTCAGGACCCGCTGCCTTTTGTTGGCCAAGAGCCCGGACGAGGGGCGCAAGAGCTTCTCTGTCCTCCTGTTGAAGGCAGCCCAGGCGGCATCTGGTAAGTTCCGTGCTCTTGCGCTTTCTCTTGGCACTGGTCATAATGATATTTGTGGATACTTCCCTCGCTCCTGCCGCCTCGCTCTGGCCTTTGATACTTTGTAATAGGGACAAGTACACAGAGGCTTTTAGTTGGATCAGATGGAGCAATCTCAGGGTGAAGCCTCTAGACATTTCGGGTGAACGAGTCGCAATCTTCTGCAACTTCGAGGCTATACTTCGAGGTCCATCTACCCCGCGCGCATCATCTCAGTTTGAAAGAGAGGACCACTCTTTGAGGGCAGCAGTCGAGCTTGAGCCAGCGGCGCATATAGAGCTGTGCCGTTGGACGACACCCGCCTGCCTTATTTATCACTTCACACCTCAGAACCGCATCAGCTTTAGTCGAGTCATGTTCAGCCAAGCAGAAGAACTAGAAGCTCAACTCCGTTCGCCAGCAGTCTGAGGTTTGGACTGTCGTCAGCACTTATTCTGTGCACTAGATCACACGCTAAATACTCCGTCGTCAGTCTCCTAAATACTCATCGTCAGTCTCCTCAACGTCCTTGTCCTCCGTGCTCTTTCCACCTTTTTAACTGTTAACAATAATAATAGTACTTCTTCTTCAGGAGGCTTCACGCTTTTCAGAGAGCCCTTGCCCACTGTTGTTTGTTGTCTCTTCGGTCGTTCTCTCTGTCGCTGGGCTTGTTGTGCCTGGTAGGGATCGACCGTGACGGCTCACATTGTGATCTTCCTCGTGAGACAAAAAGCGCTCTGATAGATAATGTTAGAGAGAGAGAGAGAGAGAGAGGGCACAGTTGAGAGGAAAAGAGACCTGGACACTGGGCCTGACTCTAAGATCCAGAGAGTTAGAGAGAGAGAACCCTACCGGGTCTTTCGCAGGGGACCTAGAGTTTTTATAAGTCTATAGGTCAGATCGGTAAAGTATAGTCCCTACACTCTGATCTCTGCCGCCTGCAGACGGTGAGCACAAGCTAGAGGGCAAGTGGACAAGTGAGGAACGAGTGGCGTTTATCCACCAGTGAGTAGATTAGTTGATTCTTCATTAGATACAAACGCCCAGGAAATAGATGTCTGAGATAGCGCCTTCTGGATAATGTGTTACCATTCATATTCTTCGACTACTTCCACCATCACGTTCGTCTGAGCGGCGTGCATAGGATTTATGGGATTCAACAGAGGCCGACTGTTATGCGGCGGTTAATGGCGATTAGAGCTTTAACGGGAATTATAGCCATAAGCAAACCCGGACTATTCAGTTGATGAGGAAGGGAGGTGGACGTAGTCTTAGAGAAAGAGAGAGGGAAAGCGAGAAAGAAGAGTAATAGGAAGGCAGAGAGGAGACAAGGAGAAAGGGGTGATTGGAGAGGAGGTGGGAGGAATGGGGAGAAGAGTTGAAAGACGAGAGCTAAACAGAGGACGGAAGAGAGTGGAGCGTGGAGAGAGAAGCAAGAGTGAAAGAGCGAAAGGGAGAAGACAAGTGTTGAGAGTGAAGAATAGCCTACAGAAAGAAATGTTACGTCAAGAAGGGATAACCTTATGAAGCTGTGGGAGGGCACTAGTATCGGCAGCGCCAAGGGGATGAGGAGGAAATGGACCGGATAATAACAACGACCAGGACAAGCAACATATCGTCCGTCAATGATGGTCCAGTACGAGCCGTCCAGTAAGTAGAAGCAGAGACCAAATCGAAGGTTGGAAGAGGGCAACAGTACAGCCGACGCTTGCTCCTTTCTACCGCTTTCTTTCTCTCTCCCTCGCTTCTTGGTTGTTCTCACAGCAAAGCTTAGATGGCGGATCGTTCTATCTTTTCCCCTTCTCGCCAAGATGACTTGTCATATTCTTTCTCATTGCCGATGCCGCGACTAGAGTGCAGTAGGGCTTGAGAGAGTGAACTTCCGGGCAGCTGGTGATATATACTTCCCATAACTCTCTATATATACTTCTCTTTGTCCCTGTCTCTCTCTCTCTCTGATCTCTCTCTTCTTTCTTTTTTCCTCCTCTCTCTCTCTCTGGTTTCCCTCTCTCTCTTCTCCCTTTCTCTCTCTCTCTCTCTCTCTCTCTTGTACCTCATCTTTTTGTCTTCGTCCTCCTCTCCTCTCTCCTGTCCCTCCCGCTAGCCTGCTAGTAGTAGCCATGCCACTGTTTCTCGTACTCTCTCTCGTATCTTCAGTGGTGCTGGAAGACTCTTGGTAGTTGATGCTCCTCCTTTATCATAGGCCTTTTTTTTTGATAAGAGTATAACTTGTCCCAAGGCGCAGAGAGAAGTTCAACTGGAACAGACAGAGAAATTCAACTAAACACTTTGCTCTTCTACTTCCTGATCCAGCACTCGCAATTTTGGGCATCAATCCATGACCGTATCGATCCGGTAAGCTCGAGGCCGTGACGTCAGTGACAAGAAGCGACCACACACTTCTGATGGTAATGAACAGCCAAACTCAAAGACCACCAGATCCGCATCTGCGAACCTCACCGTATCCAGCCAATTGCGAGCCTTCACTGCTGTTACGGACGGGCTGTCGGCTATGGTGGCGATCCTTTTGTTGCAAGAAGGGCGGGCTTCTATTGTGGCTGGTGAAGCGTCTGCACTAATAATGACCTTGGAAGGAGATCCCTTGCACGACGTGTGGGCTACCTGATAACGAGGAACTCGTAGAAGTAGGACGACCTCGCTCGGCCGAGAGGTCTTGCTAGGCTGCCCGGCCCGGTCTCTAACAACCCCACCAAGATGCGTTCAGATGTCATGGATGAGGTTCCTCTATTAGTGATAACCCGCTAACTGGTTTCCGTGCTGCGTAAGGATAACGTAACTTCGTCAGCACCATCCGTCAGTTGTTCATATAAAATATTATGAGAGGTACGAGATGGAGGATTAGCTACTAGTTCTACTACGCAGAATGTTGATTGACAGACAAAAGCACGGCTCTTATTTAAGCTCCTACTAGCTCCCGCGGATGATTTCTTCTCAGTGGTAGATCTACTGGGAGTCCTCTTCCCTTCTTGAACTGATAATGTAAGCTAGCCATCCCTACTCAGAATGCTGAAGACAAGTTCCTCTATTGCAACGATCAAATAAACAGGGCCCCTAATAGACGTCCTCAGTCATCCCGAAGCACGCCAGCCAATCATCTCAAATATCCATGGCTGTGCAGCTCACTTCTGATCTGTCAAAACTGGATCCCGTGACGTCAGTCAAAGAATCGACCACAGTGGCTAAAAGCATAAAAGTGGAACCACCTTTATCATCTGCCTTCTGCGAGCATCGTCCAACAGCTAGTCCAGCCCTTTACGAGCCTTTCTGGATGGCACGCAAATTGTTGGGTCTTGGAGAATCCTTTGTTTTGAGGAAGGGCCCCATAATGATTGGTGGCTGCTTGCTCCGTCTGCAACGAGGGTCTCTTAGGCTGATGGAAGGCCTCCTCATTGCAGGTCTTGAGAACATCGGCGTCATTTTTTGCTAGAGTAAGGACTGTCCTGCCTGATGAGGCTGCAACTTGGTAGAGCGACCCGCTCGCCGGCCGTGGCGATACCGTTTACCGTGTGAAATCACACTCTTGGTGGATGGAAAGAGATGAGCCAACCCCAGTTAGGACGATGTCTTCCTCTTGAGAAACCTCTGTTTCATTGTTGCCTCCATCCTCATTTCTAATAAGGCCGACCCAAAAGTATTCTACGTAGCAGTGTTAGAGGAACTCGAAGACGGCAGTCAACGAGACTGTTCACTGGGAATGAAATGAGCGGAACTGATACATGGTTGTTTGATGGTCATAGAGTCATAGTCGAGGCTTCGGCGGAGCTATGATTCATGCTGTCCTCATCAGACCACCATCAGCACCGCATAAAGTCGACAATTAGGATAGGGTGACCCAAGAGCAAGACAGATGCAGAGGCACTACCATCATTACTTCCGTGCCGCCCTTCCTTTGCCCTAATGCTACTACCGTTGTGTCTCCGTCCACCTTCCCATGAGTTAGGTCTAAGAATTCATGCTATGATGCTGGCTGGGAGGATGCCGTAGACACTATAATACGCAAACAGCATAGCGTCCTCTCATGATGGTACAGTGCTGCGGGCCGTTCAGTAAGTAGAAGCAGCGCTCACCACGTACGACGGTAAGAAGAGGGCGACAGGAGGAGCCACTGACACTTTGCTCTTTCTATCGCTCTCTCTTCCCTTCTTCTTCTTGGTTGTTCTCACAAGCTTAGGTGGCGGGTTGTTCTATCCTTCCTGCTCTCTCCAAGATGACTTGCTATTCGTTCTCCTTACTGGTGCCGCGACTTAGAGTTCAGTAGCGCTTGGAGAGTGCACTTGCAGGCTGGTGATGGTGGTTGAGACGGAGAGACAGACTTTGACCCCTCTGTCCCTAGACGACCAAGCGTTTACCATACTTGACTCCATAACGGCCGTGCTTTTGATATTCTGTCAAGATTGACGACAGGATGGTCCAACTATCGCGAATTCACAGAGCCAGCACTGCTCTAAATGACAGGCTTTCTGAAAGGCCCTCACATGCTTATTTGACAGCTTACTGCTATATTGACATCATTTTCACCAATCAGGTGTGAAAGTGGTTGCATACTCTTCTCAAGAATGCCTCGGCCCTCCTCTTGTTGATCCTTTCTCTTTTGTCCTGGTCGTTTCCTCTCTCTCTCTCTCTCTCTCTCTCTCTCTCTCTCTCTCTCTCTCTCATTCTCTCTCTCGTGTCTCTCTCTCGTGTCTCTCTCTTCTCTCCGTCGTTCCTCTAGTTCTTTGTCAGCAGCGTCGTCTCCTTTCCGTCCTGCTATCTGAGCCCTTCTTTCTCCTACTCTCTCTCTCTCTCTGCTCCGCTATCTCTCCCTCCTATTTTCCATATCTCCCTCCCTCTCTTCACTGTCCAACGCTTTCTTTTGCCTTTCCCCGGCCCTATCCCTGCCCATCTTTCTCTGTACGGCACGTATTTGAAGGTCCTTCTCTTGCTCTGGCATGTTGGCCGTTGACATGTATTAGTAGCTGGGCGCTGGTCCGATGGGAGTCAGTCACCATGAGGCTGACAGAGCAGCGTTGCTCCTCTTCTCGCTGGTCAAGAGTCTACCTTGAGGACCAAGAGTCTTCTCAAGAATTGGTTAAGATGAAAAGCTTCCATTTCCTAGAGTATGACTTGCTTCCAAACATTTCGTAGGTTGTTGTTGAGAGATGATGTCGGAGTTATGAGCACTCTTCGGGTTCAACATTCGCTCGAGTGTCCGGACATGCTAAGCTCTTGAGGCTAAAGAACGAAGTGCAGCACGATGGCCGCGAGGAGAGAGGCTCCTTCCTCTCCTCTTGAGAAGAGCGTGGAGAGCATGATGCCTCGATACTGGACCTTAAGGCCGGATGATGGTTACCTCCCGCCTCTCCTGGACTCCAGAGATAACGGTGCTAAGATAATCTTCCCGCCTCGTGTTGGAAGGTTCTATTCGACAGTGTTACGCAGGTCTCCGCTGTACAACCTAAGCCTTGCGGCCGCTCTAAGTCTAGGACACGTCGGCTTCTACACTACCTTTCTACACAGTGGGGAGCCGACGGACATTGATCTAACTGCCTTTGGGGCTTTGTCCGCCGCCTGTTATGCCTTCTACACACTGGCAGTTGTCCCCGAGCTGCAGCTGCAACTTCTGCGTCGGCTATTCAGTCAATTCGAAGGGTGGCTCTCGGTCTTTCAGTGCATCCCGCCCGTATTTCTCTTTTCTTACATCAACAGAGTGAGAGGTCAGAATGCACGGGCATGCGGCTTTGTCCTTGGCATCATAGCTACGGCTTTAGCACCATTCTTGCTGGACTCTATGCCGCATCTAGGTGGCTCTACCATGACCATTCTGTTAGTCATCGAAGGCACATTAGTGGCGGCCCTGGCGATGCTATTGTAAGTCAACAGCTATTGAAGAGACCCAACTTATGCTGACCCTCGCTATCTTTTTGCTGTTTGGTCTTTGTTAGTCGTCGCTGCTGCTAACGATGTGTCTCTTGTTTGTTACCTTCAGAATGGCTGGGAAGCTTTACTTTAGCCGATATGAAGGGATGGAAGAGACCGAGCTCGTTATCTTCAAGATTCCAATTCGGCCTTGGCTGATTGCTGCAGATTCTCTGGTCGTCATTGCTGTGCTTCATGCCCAGTTCTTGTTTAGGTATATCATGGCAGCCAGGAGAAGAAAGGCTAAGGGCGGCAGCCTGCGCTTCACGACGATCAAGTGGCCGCTAACCATTGAAGAAGATGTGTCCTCCAAGAGGCGGCTGGAAAGGTTATCTTCTCTTCAAGCTGCAGCCCCTGGGCCGTTAGAAGAAGATGAGGGAGCAGTGCTACCCACCACAGAGCCGCCAAGACAAGCCCAATCCGTCCCAGACACTCCTAAGAACAAGAAGAGACAAAGGTATCGCTAAAGAGTGACAGACGTCGGGGGTTGCGGCGATATGACAGCTGAAAAGAGAGCGGATCCTTACTTTCTCCCTGCTCCTTTATTGCTAAAATAACAGGATGAAGGGCGGACGCAAGGTGTACAAGGTGCGCCCTGTCCAAGAACCATTTTCCTTAGACAACTTCAGCGACACGTTGCAGTACATCTGCTGGGTCGTCAACCACAGATGGCGCAGATTAGGCCCTATGAGGAAGAGCAACAAGACCTTACCGGAGCGGCCTGATCGTGGAGAAAGAAGCCGCGGAGCTTCGTCCTTGACGA
This sequence comes from Hyphochytrium catenoides, assembly GCA_900088475.1. Taxonomy (NCBI): domain Eukaryota; class Hyphochytriomycetes; order Hyphochytriales; family Hyphochytriaceae; genus Hyphochytrium; species Hyphochytrium catenoides. Next base: position 6,030 of record FLMG01000373.1, on the reverse strand, counting down.
CGACGCCCTGTTCTCGTGATCAGCCGGCATCTTCCTCGTCATCTAGAGATTCAACTTTTGCTCCCAGTGTGTCGAGGTTTGTCGGACAAGAGCCGACTCTGTCTGCCCTTGCTGCCGCCGCGACCATCATTCAGGCGGCACTGGTCGAAGTTGACGGACCGTTGGCCTTCACGGTGCTGTTCTTTTTCGTCGGCTTCAGCGCCAACGTTTTGCTAGTCGGTCGAGCACACCCAGTTCTTCTGTTGAAGCTCACGAAATCCTTTGACTTTGCCGTCATGCTCTTCTCATTGTTGGAAGTCTTTGTCTTTGCGTGCTTCCTACTGAGCTGGGACACCAGGTAGAGTTGTCTCTTTTCGATGCCTTACAAATGCTTCCACTGGTAACTCCGGTTTTCTAACTCTGCTTCTCGTTGCTTAGGTGCTTCAGCGTGACATCTGTCGCCCTGACTGTCATTTCCTCTTTAATCATGCAAGATACTGTCATAATGCCTCTGCAGAGAAGGAAGCGATGGCTTGTCTTTCACTTCGTTGTGCTTCTTCTCGTGGAGCTCACGTGTGGGGTCTACCTGGTCTTTCTCACACCCCACGACGACTCTTCCTCGTTGCTGGGACACACTGCCAACTTCCTCTCTGGCGTCACCCGATCTCCTCTAAGTTTGGCGCTAGATGCGCTTGCAACTGTCATCATGCACACCGTCCGGAGCCTGCTTAGCATGGTTCAATCGCCACATCTTCTCGTCTCTATAATGTCTGATGTAGCTTATGAGATAGACTTCATACAGGACCCTCCTGACGCAAAGAAAGAAGCAATAGAGCAAGCGGACCCAACAAGACCGCAGAGTGAAGGATCAAAGTGTAAGAAGGACTGTAAAGGAGGGCAGATGCTCTTAGAAGGCCCATCTCAGAAGCTCGTCTTTGAGGAGCCCGCCGGAGGCCAAGTCAAGGAACTGTCAAGCACGGAGGATGGGTCAAAAGATTTCTGCTCGTCGGCCCCCGGCTAGGCACACCAGACGTTAGTTAAGTCTATGTCTGTGAGAAGCTAATGGGTGTCTAGTCTCACTTTCATATCCAAAAATGAGTGCAATGGACTAAGTGACTCAGCTCTTGGCTGACTTCTATCCCATCGTTAACACAGCTCCAACTCATTGTCTTGCTTCTCGTAGTAGGAGAAGAGACTGCTGATCGCATAGCTGGTGCTCTCAGAATAGCAAGCGGGCATAATAGGTATTGCGGATACTAAGAGTCCACACCTGTTGCTTCGGGCCGCAGATTCTTCTCATTTTGTTGCGGAGCCACCATTTTCCCCATCGAAGCTAGATTTAACCTTCTGCTAGTCTTCGCATCTCCTCGTGGCTCACCAGCAGCAGCTGTAGCAAAGTCGCTGCTTGTTTGAGTGAGGCTGTCGCTGCAGTCTGCTGTGCTCTGAACGGCAGCGATGTAATCGGTCTCGTACTCGACTTCGGAAAGAATTGCCACGAAAGAGTTTGGGTAGCACATGGCGCAGAATAGACACCTTGACGTGTGAATGAGCATCGTGCAGAGAGCGTCAAGTGCAAAGCTTAGCGGAGGACGTCCAAGCTTGCTCATTGCAAGTGGATGGTTCTGATCTCCCTCTGTGGTAGGTGTAGGCGCTGGAGTAGGCCCGCCAGAGTTCATTACAAGGTAGAAGATGCCAGCGATTTCTATGCCAAGTAGAGTTAACAGGTGCAGGGATATCCATTGCTGTCTCCTAGGCCCTGGTATGAGGGTTGCATCTTGGATGACCATGGAGGTTATGCTCGCCAGAGCCACCGATAGAATGAAGACAAACCTATGTCACATTAGCAGAAGGAGAAAACTTCTCAGGTCGAGACCCTCCAGCGCAAAGAGAAACATCATGGTGCTTACCTTCTGTCCCACTGAAGCAAATGTCCACTGAAGATAAGGAGCTCCAACAGTACGAGCGCCATTGCACAGAAGTCGAAGGACTTCAGTAGCTTGCCAACCAGCGGTCGTTGAGAAAGCCCCATAAGTAATATAGTGGAAGAGAAGAATAGGAGAGCGGATAGAATCAGCACGGCGGTTGAGCCATTTAACGCTAGCGTAGTGACCTCTAAGATGAGCGCCATCATGGAGAGCGTTGACAATAGAATCTCTTTCCCGTTCAGCATAGAGGTAATCGCAGAGCCATGGTTCTCAACCGCTACGTTCTGCTCCTTCGCTTGCGGTATCGTCGGAAAAGCTCCTACGTCCATACTCTGGAAACGCCTCTTCCACCTCCTGAGAAGCATATCTAATGCTTGAAAGAGGTCACTGTGGTCACTGATAGTAACCTCTGGTGCTACTGGCCGGATCCTGTAGACTTTAACGGCTCCCTCCTGCTTCCTGCGGACAGCAGCAGAACGCAGGAGGCGTTAAAGTCGCCCAGCCACCAGCTTGATCTATGCCTTTTTCTTCTAGCTCTCTTAATAACCGCATAGCATGAGGAACAACGAAGGTGTCACTATCCACCTAGGCGTCTTACTCTTTGCCATGGCTGCTTTGGCTAACTCTCTTAGTACGTCGTCTTACGTTACCTTCTTCCTCGATGGCTCCGGACTTTGATTTTAGATAGAGAACTGGTGCCAGCGCTAGATCGGGGCCAAAGGACCACGCTGCCAGAATCCGCAAGAGTTAGCGAAGGTCCCCCGCCCTTGAACGTCAGAGACTTTTCATCGCTCCTTTCTTCGTCATTCTTTCTCTCAAACATGATCGGCCACTTCACGATCGTGAACAGGAGCCGGCCGCCTCTAGTCTTTCTGCTACGGACCATGGAAATGTACTTCCTGAGGTGCCGCAGTAACAGCAGGGCCATCAGCACGAGAGAATCAGCAGCTACCAGCCAAGGATGGAGCGGTATCTTTAGCACGGTGATGCTAGTCGCTTCCAGTCCCTCGTAGGTGTCAAAGTATAAGATCCACGCAAGCCTGATAAGGACGGAATAACGGGAATGAGGATGAATTAGTCACCACTTGGGACTTCTCAATAATCATCAGCATTCCTAGATTCTCAAGCCATCGCTGAGCAGGCAAGGGGAGAGCCCATTGCTGACCCAACTATGGCTACATCTAGAAAGGTGGAGGGGAGGCTTAACAAGAGGGTTATAGGTAATGACAGAGCTAGCGCTATGTCGAAGTCGATTTGAGCTTCAGGCATCGCGGGAGACCTACCAGAGCCAGAACAGTGCAGCGACAGTGGTCCCGCTAATGACGATGAAAATAGTCACTTGAGACCCTTCCAATTGTGGCGTTAGATCTACCGAGAAGATGCTGATGATTCCGCCCAGAAATTCTAGCACACATGTGGAGGCGAAAGCAATCTGACCACGATTGCCAAAGAAATATCCCAGGAGGAAGATTGGAGGCATTGACTGAACGAGGAAGAACCAGCTTTCCCATTGCATGAAGAGGCGCTTGAAGAGTTGCAAATGAAGGTCCGGTATTTGGGCTGCAGCAAAGTAGAACAGACAAACGGTAGCCATGATCCCGACAGCCGTAGATCGCAGACTAGGCGGCTGATGTGCTTCAAAAAGGATTATAAAGGCAAAGGCAGCCATTCCGAAGGTGAAGGCAAGAGCCACCGAGACCGTGTAGAGAGCTTTTCGACGAATTGAAAGATAGGCGTCCATCGCCCTAGCTGGAAGCAGTGCCACGCCAACCGTCTCATGGGATTGAAGGTACTCCGGGAAATAGCTTGGGACTGGCTTTAGCGTCCAATACCGCGTCATTATCTGAGAGGAAGCGTCGTGTCCTGTGTGGGCGAGAGGCCTATTGCCTCAAATCCTGCTCAAGCGGACAAGGCCAACAATGAGCTCCTCTTGCGAACTGGAGGAACCCTTTTCATGAAGCACGTCTTTCACTAGTTCTCATCAGCGTCAATGCGTTTAAACGCCCTAAACTTCTCCTACTTATAACAGCAGAGCGTCTGACCAATGCCATACTAACAATGGAATGCCTCCTCGGTGAATCGAAAGAAGGACCGTCCAGGGTACGCGGGTATGTTCCTGATGACCAACTCACTGCCGCCCGACGAAGTCGCGAGTGTCACAGTAGGGTGTCATAAGCACACGGCTGATGAGCAGCTTCAACTAGTATTCTCAAGGAGAGGAGGAGACGAATGAAAGAGAAGGCTAAGGGATGAAAGAGACATCTGGCAGCATGACGGGCGGAAGAAGCCGTTTACGAGGAAGGTCAATGGCCCCGCTGCTGCGGTAAGGGCCTGTCTTCTATTATAAGCTGACAGCAGGGAAGGAGTTGGTACAAATTTGTAAGAGCAACAAGGAAGTAAGTACGGCAGCAGCCTAGACTCTGAGATCGGCCCTCGCTACTCTTACTCGTTATCGCCTAGCTGCTCTCACTCAATATGAACGCCCGGTTGGCGACGTAACGGACGCCGTTATCAGTGGTGCCACCACTGAATGAGATGAGTCGGCAAGCAGAGGACGGAGGACAGGGCCTCACCATAATAAGAAGCAGCGTAAGGGTCGACGATGTCGTCCTGCAATGGGCGGAACGGCACCGCCACACTGAATCTTCTTGGGAAGAAGGAGCTGTTGGTGTCAGGCGTACAGCAGCCGCCAGCCTCTGGCTACGCTGCCTGGTGATGGTTTGCACACTGCGCCCCATACAAGTAGTGCACTTCCTGCTGGACGATACAACGGTCTTTTTGTAACGCCTGTTCAGGATGTTCTTGATCGAAAATAAAGCGGGCATAATATATCTCTATTACGTATATCTAACGTGAGGATTAGGAAGCTATTGTTATGATCCACTCCAGGAGAAGCTCTGAATGAGTAGGTCACAGTATCTGATGGCAGGGCTGTCTCTCTCTCTCTGGCGCGGCGGCCAACAAGAAGAAGCAGCAGCTTCAGTGTACAAGCTGCCCATCGTCCTTTAGATCCAACTCTTGAGCAAAGAAGCTCATGACACTATCTCACCAGCCTGTTGCTTATTATAACTAGTAGTAGGTCCTTCTCATCATTATAGCATTCCCACTCCTCCCTGGCCTGGCCTCGTCCACTACTCTTCTTCTTCTGCCGCCAACTCCTAATCTCAAGTCTGTTTCCGGAGATCTGAAAGAGTTGATTCTCCGGCAGTTGTTATCCTGAGTGGTTGTGGGCGACTTAACGGCTGCTACTGGTGGTATGCTACATGCGTTGGTTGCTGTTTCGGATGGTGGTGGCGCTGCGCCGCTCCTCCTCCTACCGCTGTCGCCTTAGTTTCTATTACCGTGATGTCATACTGAATGTCAGACATGACGCAGACTAGATGGTGCGGTGTTCTCACTGCGCTATAAAGGTTGCGAGACGTTTGGATCGTGAGATTCCAGAGGGCATCCAAAGCGAAGCTCAAAGGCGAGCGGCCAAGTATACCGCCAGAAGCGACCTCTACTGCATCCCCTCCTCCTGTTGTACCGCTCCGTTCATCTTGAGAGAGGGTGAGAAAGTACAGCGCACTGCATATCTGGAAGATCAATACGGAGGACAGTTGCCACACAACCCAGCGAGACGCCTTCGCTTTGGCTATGAGCACTGCCTCCTGAATGACAACTGCAGAGAGAATGGTCGACGCCAAGGTGCCCGACATGAGAATGCTCCTACACGTTAAAGACAAGGAAGCCAGTGACGCGTACTGTTAGCGACGTGCGGCCATCAAGGATGATTGTGACGAAGATAACGCTGGAGCGTACTTACCTTCCATCGAAGTTCCTTAGAATACCGCTGCAAATGATGAACTCTGTCAAGCACAGGATCAGCATTGCAAACTCAAATGACGTTACCACGCTGTACAGCAGTGTCGGATGGGCTCTAAATAGCAGAATTACTTGTGGGATGCAGCTTGTGACAAAGAATAAAGCCATCCAAGCAGAAGATCCTTGGAAGAGTATCATCCCGCTTTGAGCCAGGATGCTCAGTACGATGGCCAAAGACAGACGTATTTCGTAGCCAGCAAAGATGGGCCTCTTGCTTACACTTCTAGTGACGTCAACAGACTCTTGACATTGCTTTCGGACA
>FLMG01000372.1:0-60570 GCA_900088475.1 Hyphochytrium catenoides | reverse complement strand
AGGAGGTGCAGGATATATTGGCTCTCACATAGCACTGGAGCTTCTGGAGGCTGGCTATTCAGTTACAATTATCGACAACCTTAGCAACTCCAACGCCGAATGTATTCATCGGCTCTATGAAATTAGCGGCTGCTTGAGCGAGCAGCTTACCTTCCACGAGGCCGATGTCAGAGATGCGGAAAGACTAGATGAGGTTTTTAAAGTGGAGGGACAATTCCTTCATGTTATACACTGCGCAGGTCTAAAATCGGTGGCGGAGTCCATAAAGAAACCTGAGCTCTACAAAGACGTTAATGTAAGAGGTACGATGGTCCTCCTACAGGCTATGGAGAGGCATCAGTGCCACAGCATTGTCTTCTCTTCTTCCGCTACTGTCTATGGTGATGGGCCTTGCCCCTACAAAGAAACGTCTAGAGTAGGAAGCGGCATCGCGCATCCCTACGGAGAGACAAAGCTGAGGGTAGAACGGCTTCTTCAGAAGCATGCTGAGAGTCCGAAAGGCTTTGGCTGGAGCGTTGTGGTGCTGCGATACTTTAACCCTGTCGGGGCCCATCCAAGCGGCAGGATAGGCGAGGACCCTCTGGGGACGCCTAACAATCTGATGCCGTTTATCACACAAGTACTGGTCGGAAGACGGACGAAGTTGACAATTTTCGGTAATGACTTCGATACCCCGGATGGCACGTGCGTGCGTGACTTTATTCACGTCGTGGATGTTGCGAAGGGTCACATTGCAGCGTTACGGAAGATTGAATTTGACTCTTCGCCGCTGCAGCCAGAGGAGGCGAAAACAGGCAGGTTTCTGGTGTACAATCTAGGAAGAGGAAAAGGCGTATCAGTAAAAGAGATGGTAGAGGCGATGCAGCGAGCTACGGGTCTACCTTTGAATCACGAGTATGGGCCTCGGCGAGAAGGCGATGCCCCTGCGGCTTGGTCGAGCGCTGAATTGGCCAAGCGTGAGCTAGACTGGGAAGCTACAAGGTCGTTAGAGGACATGTGTCGTGACGCATGGAATTGGCAAGACAAAAATCCTCTAGGATATCGCGAGACCAGGTCAGCAGACCAGAGCAGAGAAGACACAATTTCACCATATTTGCTCTCATCGTCTCAATGATGTTTCGGCTAGTGAAGAGCACACAGAGTTGAGACAGCTCATTACTGCCCATCCTTTGCGTCCCTGTTGCTTGCGAGCCTCCCTGTTTCCTCCTGATCAGGGGATGTATGTTAGCGCCGTGACCCTACCCTCTGATACCCTTTTGTAAACGTTATAAAACCCATTATTGACTGCTTAGCAGTGCATACTATGATGGCAGAAGGGGTTGCTTCAGAAGCGGTCGAGGGTTTAAGCTTATGGCAACAGAGTATTTACAAGAAATCTCCATAGCCGGTCATCTTGCTTGTTCACGAAAGGATGTAAGCCTTGCCTTAGAAGTAAGCTATGCCGCTAATAGTAGCAACCTTTATTAGTAAAAATAGTGCCATCACTCTTGACACTCTGTCATTCTGTTATGAGGTGCTGTTCACTGGGAAACTTGTGGCAACTTCTGGGCCAGACACCATCTTGTGGCACCGGCTAGCAGAGGACCACAATTATCAAGACGTAACTTGCCTTCCCAACAATCTCGGATAACTGGTGGACCGTGAGATCTCCTTTACCTGCGGCGCCTGCAGGCACAAGCGTCTGTCAGACACAAACACTATTCACTGAAAGGACTGTCATTGTCTGCGGTAAACGGCACGACCGATGGCAAGATGCGGCCGGCGTCCAGATAAAAAGACAATAATGCTCTGGCACGATGTACAAACCCCACACAGTCATTCGTACGTCCTATGTGGGTCCTTAAGGCGTGCGTTCAAGAGTACAGTCACACTCTACAACTCTTAGCCTACCTTAAGATCTATCTTTTAGACTTCAGTTCTAGATACTTTTGTACTGCAACAACGCCATCAGGCGTGATTTGGAGTGTCTTCTGGTGGTGTGCTTCAAGAATGTCTTCCAACTTCATGAAGCAAATGCTTTCAACTTCTTCCTACAGGTGACGGATCAGTTCAGACAACATGTCTTTCTTCTATATATAGTGCGGTCCGAAAACACGCAGATTGGGAGGAGATACGAACAGCGTGTCGAATAAACCGCACCAACAACTCGCTTTGGCATGGAGCCAACCAGCAACGCAAGGAGTCGTTTGCTAGGAACAATGGCAAGGCCATGCTCCGCTGATCTCGAACAGAGCGAGCCAGAGAATAAGTGACCCTTGATATCTGGCTGCATTTTACCTTTTGAAGAGAAAAGGGTCCGTTATAGAGGCAATCATAGGCATAGCCCCAAACAGCTGTTTTCTCATCTTCGTAGTAGAAGGTAAAGAGGAAATTAAGAGGAGTTCCTCGGATTCCCAGCTCCTCTTCTGCTTCTCGTACAGCGTTGAGAGCCGGGTCTTCACCAAAGCCAATCACCCCACCTGCAACTGGGTCCAGGTAACCGGGGCAGTAATCCTTGAGCATTGTCCTTTTCTGAATGACAAACTCATTGCTTTCACAGCCATAAGCTTCAGCTCTATAGAAGCTCAAGCTAAGCACTCACTTCTCATTCCGAACGAAGATATAGGTTGCGCGGTGCGGCAGCCTAAACTTTCTCTGCAAGTTTGAGACGGGCGGGTAAGTACAAGTTACTTGGGATCTCACTACACAAGTGTAGGCGCCTCACCATGACCGAGCGAGAAGCAGATCCCACTGGCTCGTTACTTTTGTCAACGATCACCACCTGGGTAACAGTTCAGAGCTAATTGTTAGCGTGTCAAAGAAGAAGTGCATTCTGGATGCCTCATAGATGCCGAGCTTGCCTGTTCTTCTCCAGAAAGCGTGCTTGGGATGGAGTGAAACTCCATAATGCCTTCCTGCCCTTCTTCAAGGAGAAGGCAAACCTTAAGGTCCTTTGAGGCTGTGACTAAGCAAGCCTGGCTGGTCTCTGAATCCTGGTGGGCCTGGAACTCTGAGTTATGTGTCTGCATGAGGATCGAGGTATCTGTTATGATCTGCAGCAGCAGCTAGACTGGACTCTACAGCGCCTGCCATCCAGTCAATTAGTCGTTAGTCATTATTCATTAGCTTTGATTTGAGGATTTGATACAAGCAAAGTCTCTGGTAAAAAGGATCTTTCCTAGATTGGGTAGTTCCAGTTCCCATCTTTGTCACAGCACTTCGAGGACTTGTACTTGCAGCTACCTCCTCCAGTTGCCAATAACAAAAGCTCTCAGGAAAGGATTTTACTTGTACAGCTGTACTTGTTATTTTTGACCAAACCTACTGCCCCCATTTTCTTGCCTCGAGCTCAACCTCTACCTGTAAGGTTATCCTCCTCAGTAGTTCTAATAGAACTTATTGCACCTTATTATTACAGCCAAAAAAGGTTGAAGAAGGGTGGGAGAGAGAGATAGAACTATGAAAAGAGATTGTGCTACCTGTACACAGAGGGTTCCTAGGAAGTAGTAACTGATGAGTGTGCGGTACTGCTACAGTACGAACTCTGTAGGCTTTCACAGCATTTTCTTCTGTAGCTCTAAGGCTCTAGCAGACCCTAATGTGGGAAGTATGGTGCGCCTTTGCATGACAAAAAAGTTCTTTTGCTTGTCATCCTACTGGCACCATCATCACAGAAGGAACAACTAGAGAGGTAAAGGGGAGAGTAGGAGAGACAGTTACAAGGCTTTAGGAAGGATGTTTGTGTCCAGGATAGCACTGTAGATTTACTTACATCGTACGAGTACATAATAAAAGCTTGGCGCCGTGAGGTTTAGTACCAGCGTGCTACTCCTCTGGGACCGTTGTAACTCGATGTTACAGGTTTGTCAGGCAGGAGCGGGAGAGCTGAGGAAGGGACAGAAGGGGCCCTTTAGGGTCAGCACTGCTAAACTGCTACGAACTGTAGACACATGAAATGTGGCAAAAACCGGTCGATGCGTTGGCGATACAAATGATACAATAACCTCGAGCGGAAGACTAGGAACTTTCTACCCACTATTGTTTGTCTGGAGTGAAACTCTTCGCGCGCCGCGCTTTCAGGTTTTCTTCCCACTACCGAAGGGCATGGTCCTCTGCTACTTCTAGCTCGGTACCCATAATAAGTAGGCAATCCGCAAAACAGCCGATAACCCAATCCATTGAAGGGAGCTTTGGTTCATCCCCTTGACGACAGGTACCTTCATCCCTTCGGTTGCCGAGCTGTCACGCTGAGATTTTTTGGGGGCCAGGAAGAGTGGCAGAATAGGCCCTTCGGTTTGCGCACTAGAAGGTTTCATTCCCTGGAGATCAGCCCTTTCTTTTATCATTTGAGTGAAAGGTTCTTGGGCTACTTCGATAACCGGCATGGGCTGGTGGCAGGATCTCTTTGGAAAGCCGAAGGATAGAGCCAGATCCTCAACTGGTAAACTCTACTCAAATGTGCACGCAAGGGCCTCTTTGCCCAAGTTCACGGATGGTGACCAAGTCGAAAGCAGTTTGAAAAATAGCACTTTGAGCCCGCTCACTGCAGAGTCGGATCCAATCTTCTCAATGGCCTCGTTTGAGGCCCTTTCTCTTGTGTTACTTCCGGATCAGGCACATCAATCTGCCTTTCAATCAGTAACCAGTTCTTCGCTAGATAGGAAGCGAGTATGTGCAAACTGCAAAAAGGCGTATCTGGCATCCACCAGCAGCTTGACAGACTTCTGTTCTTTGGACTGTCGAAGCAATCGGCACTTACTTCAGTACATCGACAGCGTCATCGGAGAACACAGCTACTTCAATGTTCAAGATGACGCTATGGCTGACAACAGCGTCAAAACCACAACGTGCAGGACGCCCATCAAGATCCAAGCCCAGCCCATAAAGGTTATGCCGCGCTTTAGAGTGCATTGACGGTTCTTCCATGTTCTCTTGATGATTTTTTTTGCCCGTTCTGTATATTCTGTCTACTTGTAATCTCTGCTGTATGAAGTATGATCTGTAGCCCAGTGGCCAGGATCAAGCACCCCTCTCATTGACGTACATTGGTAATAAACTGGTACACTGTCCGTAAGACACAGAGAAAGCCTTGCGCATATGCTACATATATTACACATTCAGGTAGGGAATATGGGAAGATAGTGCTACCAATTGGTCTCCACCACGCTCTGTCGTTCATCCTCCCGTTCCTCCTCATACTCGATCTCCAAATGAGGTTTACCGGAGCCTGCAGTGGTTAAGTTAGAAAACACGTGCAAGAGGGATAGACCTGAGAGGCACGTACGAGCTTTCTTGCGTGGTCCCGCGTCACTCTCGCCTTTCTTCCTCTTGGTACTTGACTGGCTCGCGCTATCGTCCTTCTCCTCAGGATCATTAAACTCCGCAAGATCTTCTAAATCACTCTCATCCTCCTCATAATCCTGTGCATCTCGTTAAGATCTGCCTCTCAGGGAAAATCTATTCTTGACCTTACCTCCACATATTCCACCTCGTTGCTTAGTTCTTCCTCTTCGCTCTCAAGCTCAGCATCATCAATAACATCTTCATCTTCCTTGCCAACCTCTTGGATGACATCGCTAAACGCGAGCTCAGGAAAGTTATAAATATCACCATAAGTGCCCTGTTCCGCAGAGCAGAGGTTAGTTCCGCGACTGGCTACACCGTAGACTAAGGTGTAAGCAACGTACCTTGGTAAGACGTTCAAGCAACTCCTTCTTGATTGCATTGTCAAGTTGTGCAGCTGCCTTGGCCTTCTCCTCCCGCCTTGCCTCTCGTTTCTCAACCTTTTTGTTTATTGTCACTAATTTTGGTCTAGTCTTCAGCTTCAGCTTTCTCATGCGAATAAGGTATTGATGAATCTTTGTCAGCCTCTGCTTGCTCTTATGGACGATGTAGTTTGGCCAAAACTGAAGCTGTTCATCGATCTGCTGGAGAGCTTTCGTGTAGTTCTTGGAGAGCTACAAATATTTTGGGGTGAGGAGAGCCGACTTGGCGAAAGGCTGCTGCTTGAAAGAAGGTACCTTGACTCTTTCCCACAGATTCTTCGGGGTATGTGCTCTTTCGACACTCTTCATATATAAGTAGAGGACTCCGTCAACCTCTCGCACAGTTGCATATCTACTGTTGGCCAGCGGGCAAGCCTGTCTATTACAGAGCCCAGAAACATTATAGGGACTGCGACAGAAAGCTTGCACCTCTTTGCCAACCCTAGCACATCAAAGAAGGACCTGTTAGACTATTGTTCCATGGACGTCCCGCGTATCATGGACTTACTTTGTCCGGTAGGAGCAGAAGGTGTGGCCAACCACCTGCCAAATGATCTCGTCGTGTTGCATGATGACTTCTTTATGTGACCAGGAGGATGGAGCTTAGTACTGCGACGCTTTTCAAGAGTCCAGCTGAGCAGCCCCAGAGATCTCCACCTTCCTCCGACTTGAAGACTCGGCGCTTCTATTGTTCTATGTGAGCTGGGTGGATGATTTTCTGCCATCATCGCCCATAGGAACTCCTCTCCACAGTTCAGAAAAGGAATGGCCGTGGGCATTATTGCCAGAAATGCCGTTAGCGGTACTCGGTAACCATTCTGATGATATCCCGTTGGATTCAGGATAATAGAGAGGGTCATTCGGGATAAGCTGCGCCAGAGTTCTGTAACGGACAGGGTACAGCACGGTCAAGGCACACACAGATGTTCAGCGGCCTTGACACGCCAGAGGAGATCCCAGATGGCATCGCCCGCAGCCGACAGGGGCCGTCTTTACCAGGAGACAAGGGCGCTCAGAGGTCTTGGCTGCGCCGCTTGAAGTTTGCCGACTAAGGGAGCTGCAAGTGGGGCCACTGCGTTTTAATCTTCCAAAGGGCCACTGACAGGATGCGGTGAGAACAGAAGGGCTTGCCAAAGGCGACCCAGGGACGGGAAGGTATAGCCTCAAATTGCCAGAGCTCCCGCACTTGTTACAAGTACCATCTTTGAAACAGGGAAATCATGGGTAAGCGATCCTTTATGTATGCATATCTGTTGATGATCCTTGTTCAGGACTCTTACCCATCCGTGCTCTATTAGTCGTTGTCGAACCGGGGCAACATGTGGAGTACTACTCCCAATCAAGAGCCAAGTTCATGCCAGCCACTGTCGTAGAATTTAGCCCCGTTGAGGACTCAATGGTACTACTAGTCAAAGGAGTACGGAGGAAAAGGCTTTCTATATCTTCTACGTCCTTCAAAATCCTTAGAGAAAGAGGCTTTTCCTGGGACTTAGAGAGCACCGTGGGCATGAGGCTTGAGATAGAGAGGGAATTCGAATGTTATTCATTGGGGACTGTACTGGAGACGGATCCTCTTAATGGGACCGCATTGGTGGACTTTGACCATAGTCCCAAAGAGTGGATAGAGCTCAGCTCTTGTCGCATCAGGGAGTTTGCCGGAAATGTGGAATTCCTAAACAGACCAATGGATGGGCCTACCGCAGAGGACGATGGTGAAGAGGATTCTCCATTTCACCCTCAAGCTCCCACAAACCCCTGCACGACGGTTGCACTCGTTCCCGTGAAGAGCACCACCCCTCACAAGAACGATAACGGTTCCAGGACAAGTCCTAATGGTCGCAGAGGGAGGTCCCTCATCCCAACGGGAAAGGTGATTCAAAGTAATGGGCATAGCAGAGAGAGAGAAGTCAGAGCCACTCGGAACGAGCTGATTCAACAATATGCGGCTGGAAAGCTAGAGCATCCGCCTCCCCCGGCAGCCGGGCTGAAGAAGTTCGGAGCACATCGTGCGGTCAAAGCGACTCCTCCGGCTATTCTGCCCACTCAGGACCAGGTCCTAAGGGAAAAGCCATTGGGAATAGACTTTGAGAACCTTACAGATCCTGGTCATGAAGAATGGAGCGCAGTTCACTTCTTCGAGGTTCGGGATCCGAATCGAATCAATCCTTATTGGATTGACATCACCTCAGGACTTAGTCAGTGGGAGCCGCCCCTCTGGGTTGACTACTTCGACGAGAATACCAATCTGACGTATTATATGAACAGCGTCACAGGTTCGTAGATTAATAGAAGTGATGGGGCGGGTGATGACATGAAAGTTACCAATGTAGGTGTAAGCTATGCGGGTAAGGACTAAGTTTCTCTGCGATGCTATCTTCAGGTATGAGTCAATGGCGACGTCCGTGGGATTTTAAAGTCATTGTACGATATCCACCTGTGCAAGATGAGTTCGGGAGCAGACAAAAAGGAGCGCCCCATCCACCGCCAGGGTCCATGATAAAGCAAGACGTCAAGGATGAGACCTCAAGACCTACATCAGCCGCGCGCTCGCCGGAGGCCAAGGGTGGGAAAGCCACAATTCCTTCAATCTATGCAACGTCTGGACTGTCCTCACCCCCTAGCGGCACCTCTCCCAAGCATAAAGGGACTATTTCACTCGATGACCTGCCACGCGTTCGCTCCCCTGCTACCTCGCCAAACGCTAGTCCAATTAAAGACAGCGGCAACTCAAGGCAATGGCTGACCCTATCTCAAGACAGTGTTGATAGCTCTACGCCCATGGGCCAGAGTCAGTCGTCTATTCCTCGAGTAGCACAAACGCAAATCAAGGTGTCTCCAGGGAAGCCTCAAAGCCCAACAAGTAAGCCTCATACTAGGATTGAACAGGACATTGGAATGCTACCGTCCAACATAGACAAGCACCACGCAACCACGAGCCCATTGAGGCCTACAGGTGCTCTTGAAGCAGTGGGCGGTGGTGGCGGATTCTCATCTTCTGGATTTACGGCTAAGGAAGAGACCGATGCTGCACAGGGTACTCAGAGGCGATCTAAAGTCATGGTGGGCTCGTCCCCAAAACATAGTGTTTCAGATCCTGTTTCGAAGGAAGGATCTAGCATCGACGGGCCTGAGCAACTAGTCACTAGTGACATGGCACCTGAGAAACAGGGATTGCCTGGTAAAGAGCTTCAAGCACTCGAGAAAGACAGTTATCAAGAGAGCCTCCGGCCTACTTCCGACAGGATTAGTAGTCCCTCTTCGTCTCCCAAGGGGAGATTCCAGTGCCTCCAACCCGTGCTGAAGCAGACCTTTCAGGCACGAGAAGATAAGGAAGTGCACTCCTCATCGGATAACAGTGACCCCGGCGACCTTCCTCCACAAGTCTTTGCCAAGACGAAGAGTCCTGGCAAGGGACAGCTGAAACCCTTGACCCGGCCCACCTCTCTTGTTGATCAAAAAGATCCTCCTTCTCCATCAAAGCTGCACTCCTCCATAGATTGCTCTTCGTCAAATAGCACTCTCCTTGGCTTGTCAGGACTTTCTGAGGCTAAGGAGAGCATGCCTCGCCCCTCGAGTCCGTCCCCTTTGAAGCGTCCACTTGCAGACAACGCACAAACATTTAGTCTTGATCATGCAGCCCATGTCCAATCCTTACAAAGCAAGCTTGAACCGTTATATAGCACAGAGTCTAAATAATGAAATTTCTTGCTAGTTCCTACTCCTTGAGCCCAACTGCATATCCCTTCGCCTCGTATTGCTCTCAATCTGCTGATGCTTGCTCTTTTCTATCCTTGTGCCAGCTCCTCGTCATCCTAAGTATGGCCGTCCATCCACCTCCTTTCTTACATCTATCCCAGTCTACAACATCTCATTTTCTCACTTGCTACCTTCATGGAAAAGTTGTGGTGGGCCGCCTCTGAGGTATGACGCTCATAATGTTTGTCCCGCTACAGTGCAAGGAGAAAGCATATAGCGAATGTCATTGTGCACACAGTTGAGTGTGGCAGGCAGTGGGAGGGCTGGTTGCGTGATAATGAAGGTGGCTAGCTGAGCTGGGGGCATTCTTACGCTCACGAGGAGGGAGACAAAGACGAGGTCATATCTCCCCGACGAGCTCAATCCACGTGGAGCGTCGCGCTGTCGCTCTCGAGGCCTTACAAAGCCGATGTGGAGCCTTCAACCTTGTACAAGTAGGCCTCTTCACTGATGATGACCAAGCTGTCAATCCAAACTTCAGCGGAGATCCTGTCCTTTCAGAATCTCAGAGCTTTCTGAAGTAACAGATGTATCAGATGAAGCTTTGCCAAAGGTTCGTTGAAAACAAATTGGTGAAACCATTCCTAATCCCTCTTATATGGTTAGCGCTAATAGTAAATACAGTATGTGCCGATTCCAAATCCTTAGAAAGAAACATACCTCTTCATCGCAAACAAAAGACTCCCCAGCAAGGTTTCCAGTTGAACCAACGATGTGCCATCAACGGATCAACGCATCCCATCAAGATCTTCGACAAGCTCTTGACTCTCTAGCTCGAGCTCAATCATCCTCGGCAGAATCAGCAGCTTCCCAATCCATGAAGCGTAGGAAGCTCTGTAGCTCGCTCTCGGCAGAGTTGCACTCACTTCAGCAGCGCTCTATCCTAGCTTCGCCTCCGCATCTCGATAACTGCTTCTCCCGCTTTTGCCCTCCAAGGTGATCGGGACTTCTCGGCTAATGAGAAGGAAGAAGCAACAGGACGTGCGGACCAACCCTGGCGGCAGGCTGTCTAGCAGAGTGGCCACCTGGAGTAGGAGCTTACGATGCCTAGTAGTGCTGCTTCTTATCTCGGCAGCTCTTTTGCCCGTCCTCTATCTCCGACGTCTGCTGGACACTTCAAGGCTCCCATCAGTACCATTTGCTCACACTCTACTCCGAAACCACGAGGGAGAAATAGTAAAAAGCGGTCAACCACACAGACAGATTCCAGGACAGATGGAGGCAGACTATTTGCTTCCGTATACCCGAGGCCTGCTCAAGTCTGACCCCTTGTACCATAAAATTCAGGAGACAGTGCGCCGAAGCGGACAACTGCTTTGCTCCAACGCGATTACCAAGCAACAACATAAAGTTGACTACACGAGAATAAACGACGGTAGGCGGCGAGAGGAGACAACGAACGCTAGATAGCAATGCTCTGGTTCCACTATTGCTGGTATTCTACTTCAGTACAGCGATCGATGAGATTGGAGCTAGGAGGGGCCGGGGATGACCTGGAATATATGGAGAAGTAGAACGCTTCGTAGCCAAGAAAATCGCCTCGTAACGAAGCTGAACAATAGACGGCTTGGATAACGTTAAGGAGATCAAACTGTAAACGTCAATGGGGGGAGGAATATAAATCGATTGTCTCGAATGGGAGATCAGCCACAGCCCTGAGGAATTGATCATTGCATTGCAGACTATTGCGACTGCCTTGAAGGCATTGACGAGTCGGGAACTTCTGCGTGTGACAAGTCTAGGTGCGAACCTTATGTCTTATGTCAGGTGATGCCTTTGTTCAACACTTCATCCCCTGGTCCCTCGTACCCTCTCTTTCCTGCTCCACCTTCCTTCGCGGCTTTCTTCCTGCAATCAATCGGGCCATTTCGCGTTTCAGGTTTGCTTGCAAGGGAAAGGACTCGCGACCAACTTCTCTGTTCTCCTCGAGAGTGAATGATAAGGTACAGAACGCAGAGTGAAGGTTGTCCTATGATATTTAGCTCTGTCCACCTAAGTAATGACGCAACGACAGATCTGCGATTGCTGCGATGGTTCTGACGAATGGAACTCGGAAACCCAATGCCCCAAGACCTGTAAATAGGGCCAACTAAAGCTGAGAGGAACACGGCTCACCACTTTGTCTTTGCTTTATGCAAGACGATTTTCCCGCTAGCCCGAGACCTAGATCTAGGTTGCCAAGGAGAGAAGGAGTGCCAGTCCTCTTTTAGCCCACTCATTCGGAGAGAGCTCTCCGCTCTTTAAGTCCACGGTTATGATGTACGAGGCCCTCTGACTCGTCCCGCTTCGGAGGGGATAGAGATAGAGAGGACAAGCGTAGGTGCTTTTGCTGGCCTTCTTCTTTGCCTCAACTGGCCGAAAGTGCGTGACTGGAAGACTGCTGTACAACTCCATTGGCATTGGATCCACCAAGGAGTCCTGAGCTGGGTTCCAAGCCCCTCCTTCAAGAATGAGCCCCGAGATATAGGCACCTTCTGCCGGGCCTGATTGAGAGATCCAAAGAGTGTAAAAATATATGAGAAAATGGAGGCAGAGGCTGAGGTGAAATGGTAGAGACCTCCTGGTACGAGAGGAAAAATGCAGGTCGGCTGCAGCTGACTTGAGAGCTTTGGCATTTACCTGTTTTGAAGCTTTCCTCGTTCTTACTAAGTACGGTAAAGTCCCAGCTTAGGGAGTCAATGGAAATACCATTCTTCCGTGCGCATACTTGTAGCATCGCGGTAAGAAAGCCTAAAAGGACAGTGTCAATGACCTCTCCTTGGTGCAACATCATAGCGATTAGAATGTATCATGCTCCCAGCTCCTCTCTGCTGTGTCTATCCTGTGCCTATGGCCGCCCATTATACCTGAAGGGTAAGTGAAACCTCCAAGCCAAAACACAGGCGGGGCTCCATCCTCTACAAAGTTAGTGATCTGCGCTACTCTTTGCTGCAAGTCCCTCGTCCAAGAAGCGAGAGGCTTCAAGGAGGGGTAACAGTAACTCCATTGGGACGGGACTCTACCAGCAAGAAGTCCCTGGTAGATAGACTCCAACTCAGGTGTGATGACAGCAAGGCCTTGCAGGGAGGAGAGAGATCATATTAGCCCTAAATATGAAGGTATTTGAGCCTTCTTGTCCTTAGGGGGCCACCCCTTCTCTACACAGAGTACATTATCAGTTGTCCTGTCCTCGACTCAAGTTTTCTAACATGGCAGCAGTTGGAGAAGCTACCGTCTCGACCGAACTTCCCTTTACCTATCTGTCAAGAACTTAAGCAACCCTCATCGTCAGCTGACCCGCTAGCCGTTCGCTGTCTACCCAACGCCGAGCTGTGGAACCCAACTCTCCGACCCCACAGCGTATGACATAATAGGCCGAACCAAGTTACCTTGGATTCCTCGCTGCAGATCTGCAATGGAGTGGTGGATGGTACTGAGAAGCAGGTTGTAACGCTCCAGTTCCTGGCCTATGACAGTCTTTAATGCGTCCGGCTCCTCTCGCACCAGCAGCTTCGCTTTACACTCCCCTAAATCCAGGGGCTGCGGCACTGCCTCTTGTAGTTCTTTTGTAATTCTCATTGCCTGAGCAAGAGGACCCAAGAAAAGAGGAGATATGTTATTCGAGAAAGAAGACAAAGAATAATGTGGAGAGTCCACCAAGAGACCGCTTCACCTTTTCGACCCCGTTCTCGCCTGTACTCTCGCTGTCTGACGGCTGTAGAGAACTGACGCAGGCTAGGAGGTCTCTTGCAGCATTTTGTTGGGATACAATCTGGGCATTAGGATGTTGACCAAATGCTGCAGGATGGTCTGCAAGCGGCATAGCCCTGATGTAATCGATGTAGGACCGAAGGTTTCCTGAAGATGCATATGACGGTCAGTCATGCTAGTTCGGCCTCGAAAGAGTTACATACTGACTAAAACAACCCGCAATTGACCTGAAGATATCCCCTTTATCCTCGCAAACTACTAACTGCAGAAGACCAAATGCAAAGATGGGGCGCCAGAGGGAACAGAAAGAGATAAACGGAGACAGACCATAACGAAAGGATTGCCAATGGTGTACAGATTCGGTAGGAAGAGAGCTAGAATAAAGCGTCGGTGCGGTGTGGGAGAGATGCTTTACCATCCGGGGGTACGGAGTACTCGCTGAGGGTTGATAACTTGAAGCCAGTGGTGCGGAGTACCTCCTCACAAAAGTATTGATTTATGTAGACCATGAGCAGGCGCCTGTCCCACTCATCGGTCACTCTGCCGCCATAGTTTGCTTGTGCAATAAGATATTTTAGGGCATCCCAAGGAGTTTGCCCCTCTCTTTCAGCCTCTTCATCAAGGTAAAGTGACAGAACGTCTTCACTGACGTTGAAATCTGACTCGTTGAAGTCGTAATTGATGTTCCACCCCAGGGTTCCAAACTTCTTCCTCTCTTGCAAGACAGAGTGAAACCAACATAGGCAGAAGAGTAGCCTCTGATAGCTCGAGCGCTGCTTGCATCTCCCAAATTTCTGCTCTGTGACCGAGCTGTACAGGCGAAGCATGTTGGCCCTTAAACCCCGAGGAGGTTCAGTAGTGACCTTGATAGCTCTTTGAAGGATGGAGATGGGGAAAGAGGAAGAAGGTGAGGAGGAAAGCCAGAGCCGAAAGTCTTGATGTGCCTTGCTATTCTGTGCAATACTCTCGATTATCTTCTCAAGCGACGGGAGCCAGCTTGTCATCAGGTGGCAGTTGGCCAGAAAGATCCATGTACCTGGACGAGAAGAAAAAAAGAGATTTGTGAAGAACAGAAACCGAGAGGAAAGTACATGAAGCTGAGGAGGGTGACCTAAAGAGATAAAAGAAATGCATCAACGCAGAAGAGATAGAATGAAGATAGCTAGGTGGCAAGGAAGGAAAGCTGATAAGGGAAAGCTGGAGGGCTGACGTCTCTCCAAGACCGAGAGCAGAGGAAAGCGGAATGGGGGATGATCGAGTTGTTGTGTCGATGCAGAGTGACAGACCAATGTAAACCACCCAATGGGTCGTTTTGGGGACAGTCCTTTCTCGCAGTGCAACAGATTATCTACCCGTCGACTGTACTTACCCTCAACAACCGCTTTCTTTATGAGCTCCTCTGCACGCGCTGCCTGCCCTTGACCCAAGGCACAGATTTCCAGCGGGACCTCGACACTTTGGGCCAAAGTCTCTAACTGCTGGCTAGGATCTACACCTATGTTTCGCCAGTGGTGTCAGGGACTTACTGCAGGCGAAGTATTCGACAGCGCATTCTAGACAGAAAGAGTCTTTCACCCAGTGAGTTCCCTATTTTACCTGGCGAGAGAATGAAAACCAATGGAATGCTGAAGCTTGACATTTCGAGGACCGCACGCAAATCTAATGGAGGTGGCTCCACGTATTGGGAACCCAAAGTTCCAGATACAAACTTCGTGATCTGTGACCGCAAGTAGCGGAGATCAGAAAGGACAGAGAGAATAGTAGAGGAGAAAGGAGGTCAAATATGGTTGGGGTTTTAGAGGTGTGTCAGAGGTCTGGAGACATTCAGGTCACCTATCAAGGCAGTGCGTGCATAGAGCGAAGGTCAAGGAGGAGGCGCATGCTGTGAAGAAGACAAAACAAATGACAAAGGGAACCTGACTTACGGTTGGAAGCAAGCTGTCAGGCCTCAGTGCCCTAACAATGAGCAACCTTTGGAAATCGGTGCACTTCTCCTCCCATTCCCCAGGTAGCCTTCCTCCTCCTCCTTCCTCTTTCTCTTTGTCCCCTCCTCCCTGTAAAAACCAGCTTCTCCAGCTCTTGGTGTCCTGTTCTAGAGAACTGGCTAGCCCGGATAGTTGGGGCAACTTGTCCAGCTCCGTGATGTCGTCCCACATCGCTTCTGTTAAAAAGTCTCGCGCAGGGTTGGGACGTTGTTCTGCTCGATTGAGAACCTATTGGTGCGTAAACGAGATCAGCCGAGTTCGAAAGCGTCAAAGGAAAGTGGCCTCAGGGTCAGGAGGCTAGAGTATACCAATTAGCGATAATTGATCTCGAAGGAGATGAGCAGGGAGGAGTCAGCTGCTTCACCTGTGAGCCCTGGGCCAAGAACTGGAATTCTTCTGGAGGTAGCTTTCCTCCTGTCTGCATGATTCTCACGCACATCTGGAGTGACAGAAGGAGTTTATGACGCTCGAAAAGCCCTCTACAGGCGTAAGCGTAAACGGCGTAGGTGTGATAATTATTAATGGCCAAAATTCGGGAGGCAAAGTCTTCTCCGGCTCCTGCGATGCCGGGGGCTCCCCCTCCTGGCTTGCTCTTCCTGCTTCTCTCTATGGACTGCTGGAAGAGCTCAATGTAGGCGTCGAGAGAGAACTGATACATGTAGTCGATGGATGCCAAGTCTGCGAGGACAAAAAACAGGGAGGAGGCGCGGAGCGCTACTGCCTGATAAGCGTTTCGAGCTCCATCAATTTGCCTTTCAGTCTCTTCAGTCACGTTCAGCTGCTGCTTCACCTCCTCAGACGTTTCTTTGGACGCATGAAGGGTAGAAAGAAGCTTCGGATCATCCAGGAGCGAGCCTTCAACTGAAGAGAGTAAAACAAGGATCTGGTCTTCCAGGTCCTGGAGTTTCTTTTTCGCTCCAGCAACCTTGACGACCAGCTCTCCCTTTCTCTCTTCCAGGACGGGCTCCTCTAATTGCACTACAGTCCCTAAGAGCTGAGCTTCAAGGCCCTAAAGAGAAACAACGTCAAGTCGTGACTCCCTTCGTAGAAGTGGATGGCCAGTTCAACGAGAGATTAAAGAGACAACTCCAGCATTCCCATTCCCAGTACTGTGAGAGTTAATGATGCTATGAGTAGCAGTCAAGGGCTGCGTCGCTATTGCAAAGTCGGCCGCCAAATAGAAACTTCTAGGTCTAGAACCTCGACTGCCTGTGGCTCTTACCTGCTCCCTGACCACAAAATTCACGATAGAGATCTTGGTTGACACTTCTGGCGAATAATGTGGATTGGGAAGCTTTGTCGACAAATAGAACCGGAAGTCTGTGGTCCATAGTTGGGGAAGCGGGTGTTAGGCTCGGGAGTTTTCACTTTAACATGTTAGACTTCTCAACAAGTGAGGGCGATGGGGAAGTCGTCGCTGTCTTCTCCGCCATGGTCAGATCAACATAGCCTCTGAAAAGCTGATTTAAGCTACCGTGAAAGAAAGAAAGAGCTACTCACCTCGATTGTAGTCAATCTCCTTGTCTCCCAATCTAAGCTTTTCTCGACCAGCTCTCTTTACAATTTCTCGGCCCAGTAGCGGGGCGAGGGCTGGGTCCAGCTCCTCACCTACTTCCTGCAACAGAGTTGGAGAGCCCCACTGAACTGCGCCTTCTAGCTCTTGGAGAAAGTCCTTTTGGCGGGGATCGAGGATCTTCATTCGGCGAGGTCCTTGATCAGTTTCTGGACTTCCTACAGTGGTACTGTGCATCTGCTTAATCCATGATGTGGCTTGACCTTGAGGGTCAATCATTAAGGGCCACCTGCAATGAAGGAAGATGGAATTGCCCATTATCATCAAAGACGTAATGGTGCTTTTAGCGATATACGACAAGAGGTTCCAGTTCGCTAGGGTTGGTAAAGGAGAAAGAGAGTCCTCAAAACAACCATCAAGATTTGTTTGTTGCGATGAGGTGAGAACGAATCTGTGCGGCCCCCCGTCACTCTACTGACTCTGACTCAGTCTACGTACTGGGAGTTACACGAAACAAGTAGGAAAGGAAGCAAAAATGCTAGCTGAAGCGACCCTATAGAATCAGCTAGAAAGGCACCTATCAACTCAAATCACCTTACCTCTCACTCCTGGTGACTATGACTCCATTCTCCGTGCTAAAGTTGTCTTTAGGTAGCCCTTTTAGAGCCCATTCTCTCACCTCCGTCGGACGGGCCAAGAAGGTAGAGAACTCAAAGGACGGAGAGCAATGGATCTGCTGCGATTGTAAGCTGCTGGTCCAACGAGAAACCTGTCCGGAGGGAGAGAGTGTATTAAAAAGACAGTATGATGAGGACGAGGGGCACGCGAAAAAAACAGCTGGATAGGCAGCCAAACAGCTCTGGTTGTGATGGTGCGTCTTTCTAGAGAAGGAATAAGTAGCAAGTGCGGTAACTGGGTCTGATGCAACGCGAACGGATTCTTGCCCATCACGAAAGACGAGCAGCGGCGAGTGAAAGAGTCAAGAATGAAATGGGAGCTAAACAATTAATAGCTACGCATGCAGGTACTCAATGACTTCAGGAGGATCGTTTTGGTGCAGAAAAGTCAGAAAGAGGGGATCAGAAGACTACGAAGAAAGAAGGTAAACTTGAAGCCACCTACCAGCTCCTTTCTGAATTTTGCATCAAAGGGGCCTGCATAGCTAATGAATGCAGAGCCAAGGAGGGCATCACCGATGACATTGGAGAGAGCTGACTCGAAAACAGTGATGGACTGTTGAAAAATCAAGGCAAAGAGACATTAGCATTGGGTCCAGCCGAACAATAGTTAAGGTTGACAGCAAGCAGAATAGGGCATTGACTGAGAACCCCAGTGCCCTTTCTTACTCATTTCCGCTCGAAGGCCCTACCTGAGTCCACCTCTCTTTCTCTCCTGCAAGTCCACTGACAAGTTGCTGAGCTCGCTGGAGTTTGACCTCGAGCATTTGCATTTCTTCAGTTAACGCATTTTTCTCGCCAACACTTTCGTCATACTGAGCCTTCAATGCATTGACCTACGACCAGGCATAGGGGTAAGTTCTGATGGTAATTGTGGTAGACATATATAGTAGGGTGTGACAACCCGGACTTGGCTAGCGTACGCAGTCATTAAAGGCTGAAGCGTACACGGACAAGTTCACATGTCTCCCCAGAAGACGACGGTGATACTTGAGGAGCAGCAGACCTTCTCAACAGCCACTCGCATCTTGTCTTTGGCCTGGCCAAGTGACTCCTGTTTCGCTGCCAGGGCTTGGGTGGCTTGTTTGAGCTGCTCACGCTTTGGCTCAACTAGACGGAAGACCTAGTACCAGGCATTCATTAGTACAAAGTAGGACCTCAAAAAATTCTAGAGAGCACAGTTAAAATATGCTTGTAGGCGGTCGTCCCCACCTGGGCATACTCTTGCATTGCAAGCACCCAACGACAAAGGGTTGCGGCAGCTAGAGACACGCTTACAACCTAGGAGTTAAAGAATGGGTGGTTAGGAATCAATCAGGTGATGATATCGAAGCGATATTGCAGGAACAAACAAGCAGGTCCACGAAAGAAAGCTGAAAGACACACTGGCAGGGAATCTGACA
This sequence comes from Hyphochytrium catenoides, assembly GCA_900088475.1. Lineage (NCBI taxonomy): Eukaryota > Hyphochytriomycetes > Hyphochytriales > Hyphochytriaceae > Hyphochytrium > Hyphochytrium catenoides. The sequence continues at coordinate 41,802 of FLMG01000372.1, read as the reverse complement.
AGTAGGTGAGACGGCGAAATCACGAGATTATGCTCTAGAGAAGAAGCGTCACTGACTGCTTGTGGACTGAACTCCGGCTTGGTGGTAAGCTTTTTCAGTTTGGCGATGGTTGTGTTTGATATGTTGTCCTATTGACAGGGTAAGGGTCATTGGAACGAGATAAGACATCCAAGTGTCAGCCAAGGGGAACCTTAAGATAGAGGTTTCATATACGCAGGAGGCGGGTTGCGACCGCACAAAAGGTACATTGGACTTAAGCAATATAGCACCGGCCCGACATAGAGCAGCCGTCGAGAGAATCCATGAGGGCGAGAGACAAGTCTATGTAACCTTGTCGAATCCCTTAAGCTGTGCCAAGAAGTTCGTTTCACTGATCTTCTTCTTCGCCGTGTTCCAGTCAGAAGGCAGGCCCATTAGAATCATTACGCCTCCCAACACCAGAAGCACGACTTCTGGCGGCTTTGTGTACGCCTTAACCTCACTTATGGAGGACTTGTCCAATTGCTCGAGCTGCAGGTAAACGAACAGGGCGATTCCCAAACGGGAAGAGTTAAAGCTCGAACCCACGAATAGAGGAGGATGGCAAACTGCCACAAGACTACGAGAGGTAGCACAATGGGAAGTTAGAAAGTGCGATTTGTTATATATGACAGAGGTAGATAACAGGGACATCGGACAGACAGGGTGAACTAATGTCATGGTACCTCGCGCATCGCTTCTTCCAGCGCCGGAAGTGCTTGATCTAAGTCCGCCTAAGGTTTGCAGGGAAGGGGAGTTTCAGACTGGTTTCGTTATAAGGTGAACGGATGCCCTATATATGTTATGACTCGCTCTCTCTGTCTTACCTGGGCTTCACTGGCGATGGTCTTCATCTCAGCTTCCTCTTTCGCTATCTTTTCACTTTCTGCTTCCACTTGCTTCTTCTGCTCGTCAGCTGCTCTCCTCTCTGAGACAATCACTACCAGAAGCTCACTGCAGTCCCTATTTTTCTGCTCAACTACTCTTTTTCTCTCCTCTAACTGGATGGATAGGGCCTCCACCTAAGTAGTAGAACCGGAACACGTCAGGAGATGGATAGAGAGTAGAATAGCTGGCCTCTAACAAGAAACAGCTAGAATGGTAATGGGAGGAGGGCTACTACAGCAAATAGAAAGGTTACACTGTCAAACAACCACGTGAAGTAAAAGGTCACCTGAGCCCGCGCTTCATCCAAGCGGGAGAGGCCATTTCGAAGTTTGTCTCTTCCTTCTTCTAATTCTTTCGTCTTCTCCCCAAGTATCTTATGATAGGTTGTGACGAGAGAGAGAAAAGAGGTAGGAGTGACATAATTCCTTCTCCTCAGAACTGCTAGGAGCCGTTGAGAGAGCTCAATGACAGAGGCATGCACTGAGGAGAAAACCTCAGCAATTTGAGGGCGTAAGGTTTCAGGCACCTGGGGAGAGCAACGTCAGGATTGATCATCATTTAATCACGATAAGAATAGGACATATCATGGAGCAACGGATCGAAATGTCTTTGGGAAGCTGTAGTTATGGCAGAACCGAAGGGAGAATGTCCCAGGTTGTGGCGAACCCTATGCAGAAGAACCATCGAGCCCAGAAAGTGAAAGACAATCCTCCCTCCAACGAGAACTGGGTGTGCTTCAGCGTAGGTAATCAGGGTAAGGTAATCAGGGTCGGCAAAACTAACGATGGACTAATGGCTGGTAGAAAGCTTTACAGTGACCCTTGCCCCACTTACTTTTTCATCTCCAATGAACCTGCTGGCAACCTCTCGGAGTGCTTCTTGCGGCCATGGTTGAATCCAATCAATAGTGCAGCAGCTAACAAGCGCAGGAAACTGGCGGCAGCGGTCTCTGAACCGTTGGCCCAAGGGGCTGAGACACAAGACAACGCGAAGGTTTTGGCGAACCTGGGACACATAAAACCGAAGGTACGAGGAAGGGAGAGTGGGAGACGAGGTGGCGAAGCAATATGAGAAAGTGAGTAGGGTTCGAAAGGTGCAATTTCCTGCACTTAAAAATGTGGGTACAGCTGTGAAAAGCCTGTCTTACCCTGTCCACGAAGAGGCTCCAGAGCTTCTCTTTATCATCTATTCCTCCGACACCCCCATCGGAATCTCTTTTCTCTGTCGCTGGGGCCGCTTCATGTGCCTGCCTCACTGCCTCTAGAAGAGGCTGAAGTTCGTCTTTTTCGTAAAGATTAGGCACTTGGCCAGTGCTAAGAAGATTGCTGACATCTTCTAGGAACGTCTCTTCCTTGATCTGATTGTCTGTGAAGAGGAAGACTGTCTTCTTTCCCTCAACTCCTGCAAGCTATTAATAATAGCACAAACGAAAGGAATTGTTTTAAAAGGCTTTCTTCCTAGTGCACTTCACAGAGGTGACTTTCCGATGCTGAAGGCCAAGTAGCTCTACTTCCCTCCCTGCTGTATCTTTGGTCTGCTTTCTTATGCCACCTTATTACTCTTTCGCCAACGTCCCGGGCAGCAACATACCTGCAGCAACTTCTTGATATCCTCCCTGAACTGTTGTCTGCCATATCTCTTAGTGATTTCAACTTGGAAGACTCCGCGTCCACTCAGGTGGGCCGCAAAACGGCTCAGGCTCTGTCTCCCACTTCCCCCCACCCCAGCCAATAGTAGCCCACCAGAGGAGCGGCTCATAACCCGATGGATGCTAGAGGTCAAACGAAAATTGATCAAATAAGAGGCGAAGCGGTCAGACTCAGTGACTGCAACAGCCCGGAACTGTGGCAACTCTATTAAGCAGAGATTGAGGGAGCTGTAATAGAGGGAGCCAGAACCGGGTCAGGAAGGTGTAAAGGAGAGAAGCCAGAGCTGATGCCAGGCCAAATGTCACAGTCAACGTGCATGGCACCTGGCTTGATGCTTTAATATAAAAGAAATAACACAACGGTAATAGGATAACAGCTCTTATTACCGAAGAAGATGCAAAATTGCGTCCTGAAATAGCACAAGGGGAAGAGGGACCAGTCCCCCATCTGCGTTATATATTTCCAGCTCTTCCTCCAAAAAACCTCTGAGTGCTATCGGATCCGCGACTTCTTCAAAAGGACGAGTCCCGTCCGGTAAAGGGGATGATAGAAAGGAACTGCAGGTAACAGAAAGGGTTAGAGACGAGTCAGGACTTGGAGAAGGTGAATCATGATAAGCCGTAACACCATGAACTAGCAGACTTTTCTTGTCGAAGGTTGAAAAGGGAGCCGATTGCTCGTTGCTTAATGGAGATACTACGACAGAGCCTTTCTTTGGCGGGAATATCGTTCAATCAAAATGAACGAGGCATCCTGACCTAAACTGTGGCCCCAGCTCCTTGTAGGACTCAGGAATCCCTGCTACAAGCCTCTTCCAGTCCAGCTGAAATGAAGCGCTGAGAAGTTCGCCGAGGATAGTCTGGCCCAGTCACAAGAAGGAGGTCAAATGAATTTGTAGGATGGTATAAGATACATGAATAGTTCCGGCTTTGTTACCTTTAGCTTTTTCCTATCGTCCTCGCTAACCAGTCGGTCTCCAAAAACCCTAAGTGCCTCATGCACCCATAGACGGAGCATACCCTCAGCATTAGGGATGGAGCCCCGTTCAGCAGCCAATAATCCATGAATGACCTTGGAGATGTCGCGCATATTGAAGAGATAATGGCACTTTTCTGTAAAGATAAGTCGACTGGTGTGAGAAAGAAGCCACGAAGAGGTAGAAGAGATACGCTCTCGAGGGCTAGGTCTCCGGTTGCGACCATGAGCCTTTCAAAGAGAGTGCCAGATCGGCCATAATGGCTCGGGCACCCTTTTAGAAGACCAGGAGCGAAAGGATGGTCGGGAAAAGCCAAAGAGCATGTATTCAAGTACTACAAAGGAGAGCGAGACAGGAGAGAGCATTTCAGCAGACCCTAAACTTATTTAATTTACCGGGTGTTGGGAGAAAGATCTCCTCCACTTTTCTGTAGAGATTGACAGTTGCCTGGACTAGAGGACCAGCCATAGGGCGAACCTCATCATCTAGTTCTGTTTGCAAGCGGTGGCGACTTGGAGTTAGAGAAGATTCAATGAGCGAAAGCCTGACCGCTGACAAGATTAGAGAAGTGACCATGTGATCAACCTCCTACCTGCAAACTTTGGCATAAGGAGTGTCTCAAAGATCCTCTTCAACTGTTTCTCTTCTGGAAAGACGGCATTGACCAGATGAAATCGGCTCTGCAATCTGGAGCTAATGACGCTCCGCCCGCCTCCCCCTCCCGGGGCCATGGCGGCAAGCATCTGGATATCCCCCAGACTCTTGTGGGTGCATTTCCGCCTATCATAGAGGCATTCGTAGTCGAGCAACTGACTGATGAGCTCCAGCGGCGGTTGAGAGCCAAAAGCGTCTTTGGTAGGCATGTTCAGGTCATCCAGAAAAAGAAGAAGAGGCTTCCCACCGATGGGGCCATACCTAAGCAAATAATAGTCAGAGGTCGAGATAGTTGTGACAATTGCGAACACCGGGGCTTCGTGGAACGATGGAAGAGTATTTGGATACCTACCTATTTGCAGATTTTTTTTCTAGGCTTCCCTCGATGACGCTTTGGATGTCTCCGGCGGAAGTCGTTGCAGAAAAGTTTATTACCAGTCTAGACCTGTCCGCCTTCCTTTTGTCCATTTCCTTGAGCACAAGAGCGGTCTTTCCCACTCCACTGTCCCCTCCTAAAAGGAAGCTTCTTGAGCTGGTGCCGCTAGTCAACACTTGCAAGAGAAATCCATAGCGAACAGTGTCGACTGTCGGGACCAGAAGAGTTGCAACCGCGGAGGCGCCGCCAGTGGGACGATAAGAGAATTGTTGAGGGACTTTCTCATCCCACAGCTTGAACTCAAATGTCTTCCGAGTAACATGGTCATGTAGGAGTATTGGATGGCAGGTGGCGAGGTTGCGAAGAATGCAAAATGGTTAGGCATTATCGACAGGGGCCAACGAGATTGGTTTAAAAGCCCACATCGAATGCAAGAGGAAGGTAGAGGACAATAGAATGAGGAGGAAAGAGAGTAAGTGTAGAGTGAGCGGCGGGGAAAAAGTCATTATGTGAGGTTGTAGTCACACGAACAGCTGCTTAGGGGCAGCCTACACTACAAGCTCCATGTCGACAGAGAAGTGGGCTGGCACCTCTTGCCCAACACAAGAGTGTTGACCAAACACATCGGCCGTATCCCAGAAAGAAGAAAAGAGTATGGATTCACAACCATCAAAAGTTTCAAATACAGCCAATACCTTGAGGTCTATTTGATAGTCATAAATAGTCTGCGCTGGTGGCAATATCGTCTCAATGTCCCGGAGAAACATATCCAATATTTTCCTTCCCCGTTCATCGACACCAGCCAGCAGGGACCAGATGACACAGAAGACGAAGAGCTTCTCGGTGGCTGCTTCTGACAGGGGAGCAGATTGCGATGAAGAAGACTCTTTTTCGTCTTCTGGCGCCACAGCTTTCTGTGCTCCCTCATCGACCCCAGATATATTTAAGCTTCTAAGAGAGGAGTAGAGATTACAAAGAGACTGTACGGTATTGAAATCAGACAGCGGCACTGGCTCTGAGGCATTCTTTGCTTTGTATGTCAGAAGCTTCTCCACATACTTCTCGAAGAGAAGGGTAAGCCTTTCCTTCTCCTCTTCGGCAGTAATGCTATTCTGCAGCCAAGAAGCGATATAGGGTCGCCATCCGAGTAGAGAGGAGTCCATGTATACCATTCCTGCTCTGCTCACAGTGGCGGGAGAAGCTGCGGCGAGGTCCTGCACCTCAAAGAGAAGAGCCATTGATGGAGACATGGTAATTCTATCTCCGTTTATGAGAGTTAGCACCTTGTTATCGTCCATCACACTGTTCATACTCTCAATCCAGAGAGTATCCACAGGGCCGTCAAGGACAATCCACTTCTCTTCCTTCTCTTTCTCGTCAGAAGAGAAACGACGGAAGAGGGACGAAAGGACTCCATCCCTCCATTCGAAGGTGTTTAGATCATAGACGCCATAGAGCTCCCCCAGCGTGATAGACTTTGGGTTCAGTGCTTGATACCGGACTGGCAAGCATGACATAGCAAGAGGTCCTGAACTGCCCGAAGAGGCATCCTTGTAGAGTCTGGTCTTGGCGGCGGCTAAGGTTTTCCAGGCCGTGGATTTGCCTGCAAGTGTTTGCCCTACTAACATGTTACAATGTCGCGTCTGCTGAGACTCATATAGTTGAATTGCCTTGCTGATGATTGACTGGTGCTTTTGCAGACCGGAAAGAGAAAGAGACAACTCAATCGCTTCTTGCAGTCTACCATAATCCGCAGGAATTAGCTCTAAGCCTGGAAAGAGATCGGAGAGGAGAAGACGGAAAAGCTCCGCATCTTCGGGGACAAACTTGGGAGCATTCATATCTCTCAAGGCTCTAAGGAGTATCGCCTCCTCACTTCTTTCGCCCTGATCTCGTCCTTTGTCTCCTTCTCTTTTCAAGGCACCAGCCATATTCAGCACAGCCTTGAGGTTTCTCAGACCGAAGTCATAGTGGTCCCTCTTAGATAGCTGTTGGGTCATTAAGGAATAAAGGGTTGTGGTCTTCTTTGCCAGCGCTCTAGCCTCCTGAAAGCCCTCAGCTTGAAGCATCACCTTTTATAGAAGAAAAAAGAGAGAAAAGAGAGGGCGTGATTTAATGTGACGAGCGAGAGTTAGAGGAACCAACCAACAACAAGACTTTAGTAAGGCAGCAAAAAGAAAGGATTGAGACCCGTGAGGTATGCTCAAGTGACGCTAGGCAAGAACCCAAATAATTAAACGCAACCAGCACATCATACAAACAGACAGACAGCACTAAAGTACAGTCTAGGTTCACTCCCTACCTCTGCAATCAGCGCAAGATCGGGAACCATCATAGCACACGGTCTCATCAAGGCTTTGAGGTTGTCTGGCAGCTCACTCCTGCCAGCGTAACCCTGGAGAACCCGGTTAGCGATCGTTCAAGGTGGATTATGAGGTCCATTGGATGCAGAACAAACAGCCAATCAAAAACTCTGTGAATGAGTCCTTACTGGGTTCATGGTGATGAAGATGCCACAGTCTTTCGAACACCGTATGAGACTACCAAGAAATTCAAACGCATCCTTTCGCATCGCCAGTGCAGCAAGAATGCTTTGAATCTGTTGGGCCACTACCGACAAGACTTCCACCTGCAGATAGAGGGCATGAGAAAGATGAGAATAACAGGAAGGGGAATGAAACGTTAACCACTCAATGGGACCACGAAGCAAATAGCAGACCCCAGTCCAGGTAGAAAGGGCAGACGATAAGTGCGTGAAAGATCCTCAGTCCCCTGCGGCAATCAGGTAGAGTGGAGCTTGAAAGGCAGTTGAATATGAATACTCTATGTGTCACCTCAATCCTGTTAAATTCGTCGAAGCATCCCCATGCTCCTGCTTGAACAAGCCCCTTGAACATTCTCCCTAAGCTCTTATAATCCAGGCCCTCGCTGCAGTTGGTGACTATAACGTATTTTGCTAAGTTCTTTCCTAGGTCTTTGATTGTCTCTGTTTTCCCTGTCCCGGCAGGGCCTAGCGGGTTCCCTCCTCGGAAAAGCGAAAGGGCCGTGGTCATAGTGAGCTGCAGTAGCAAGGACAAGTGAATGTGTAAGAAGACTAAAATGTGAAAGAAGAGCGCCGGAAGGAAGTTTGCGGATATCAAGCAAGCACAACCGCGAGGAGGCAGTCAAAGTGAGAGCCAGCGACCCTGGTTGGTGTCGCTTGGGTAGTGCAAGATATAGATAAATGATGATAAGAATGTCAGTAGGACGCTCGGTCTGCTCTCATACCACACAGCGGTCTGTGAGAGGGGTAACCACTAGTCGTCCGTTGTTTCCCTGATATTCGTAGCTGTAGTTCAGCAAATTCAGGGTCTGCCGGACTTCACAAGTACCAGAAGGCCCCTGCTCTTTGTTCCAATAGAATCGGAGCTGCACAGCAGTGTAATTTAGGGAAATAGAGATAGGCCCGCATTAGTCCGATTAACTTGGGAGTGTACCTGCGAGGAAGGGTGCAGCTCCCCAACCTCCCTTCACCTCCTTAATGAGCTAGGAATACCCTACCTGCATCAGCCACTCAAAATCCGTAAAGTGCTGACAGCCTTGTCGTATCATCTTCTCGATAACGTCCCTGGCATGTATTTCCGAAGTGATAAGGGCAACAATCTTCCTCCTCTCTAATGGAGAGAGAGGACTGCGCACCCCCTCAGCTAACTTGTGCAACAGCTGGACCCAGCGCTTTCTGAGTTGCCTCAGGGCCGTTTTATCCCCTGCTGCAACCTGTATTGGTACCCCGGTTAACAACAAAGTTCAAGACAGCACCAAATGAGGAGACTGGAGGATCAGGACAAGTTCATAACCGTATTGAGACCTTGTAATCAAACTGAGACAGCGAAGGGATAGTCTTTGACAAAGGGTATCAAACTACCTCTTGTAAGGCCTTTGTGCAGTCATTGGTCCACATAATGGACCCGGCGGTGATTAGCAACTGTCCGGGGTGGTCCTTGATCCATTTCTCCTTCTTGCCTTTGTATCCCAAGAGGCAGGAGGAGAGCTCCTTCCTAAGGCTGTTCACCATTTCCTTTTCTACTTGCACCAGCCACTGCTCCACAGGACCATCTACCGCAATGGACATAAGGAACAGGACTCTCTCCCCATCTGGAGAAACCATTCCCGCTGCCACTTGTGGAAGTGCTTTTTCCTTATCCTTTTCGACTTCGGCCCCTTCAGGCAGCCTCAGACTCAATGATTTTATTCCCTCAAAGCACTTCTTGATGTGCTTCTGTACTTGTTCCGGATCCTTCTGCTGGCCCAGAATCTCCAATAGATCATCATTGGAGAGAAAATAAAAGCGCGGGAAAATCATCCGCTTCGTCTCAAGATACTAGGAACAGGAGAGGGTGGCGCAAGGTACGGATGTAAGAAGGGGAAGCGAAGTCTGGTGCGACTAGAGTCAATTGATGGTATTGGCGCCCGTAACGAATGGCCCAAATTGCTAACTGGAGACGAAAGACGACGGTAAGAAGCCGGGCATCCTATTTCATACCTGGTCCAAACTCTTTTGAACAAAGTCAAGCCTCTCTTGCAAAACAGTTAGCCTGTCCATCACATAAGAGGACATTGAAGGAATAGCGTTAGTTTTGTCAGACATGATTCTCTTCAAAAATGTGGGAGAACCTCAGATTGAGCTGGGACGGAGTTAGCCAGATAAGAGGGAGATGAGTTCAAGAGGAAGAAACAGTAACAACAAGCCAAGCCCATCGTAAAAGAGTGTGAGAGTGAGCTCCTACTTGGCCAAGAAGCCTGGCTGAGTTGCTACAGCCTTGGCGTTAGGTTGGGCGTGAATACCGCTCATGACGCTCACGAACTCATTGTGCACAGCCTCAAACACTCCACTCTCAGAAGGAAGCTGCTTCCTTATGTCCTCAGAGGAAAGGAAAATGCTTTCTAGATACATCCAAGTCCTTTGCAGTAATAGCAGAGAGTCCAGCGTCTCAGATAGAGAAGAGAGAGCTCTTTCCCAGCTTAGTATTTCGTCAGCAAAAGACGCGAAGAACGCCGACGCCTTCATTGCGGACAGCTGGACTTCGTCCTCTTCCAATTGGGAAATCAGGTCCTCTGTGCTTGTGATCTTGAAGTAGCTATTTTTATAGCGAGCGATGTCGATCTGGGCGTATTTTATGATGTGGATGTGCACCGGAAGAAACACAAGATTATCGAAAGGATCAGGGTAAGATTGAGAGTAGGTAGCTGATGAATATCGTCTAGAAAGGTGCGGTATGATAGAGGAAAGTGAAACATATCTATCCATAAAGTGCGAAAAGGAAAGAACACATAGTTGACGTCGGTACTGAAAAATGACGGCGTTGGAGCAGGTAGTCTTGGCTGACGGTTCTTTTCTAATGGTAACTACTAAGTCATATCCATCAAACTCCTTACCTTTAGCCCTCGCCAGTTTTCTCTAATTGACTCCAGAGCAAGCTCGATGTCTAGCTCTTTCTGGGCAGTTGCAGCTAAAGTCCCAATCTTTTCTGCATGCAAGTGAAGGCCCAAAGAGAAGACCTTTTCTAACGAAAAATCCGTTCCATGAGGATCGAAGTTCTCTCCTGTCTCCTCTTTTATTTTCTGCCAGTGCCTGGAACGCAACGCGGGCGACCGAAGGTCCTGAATGAGCGGAAGTGTCTGTTTGAACTGGTCCAGCTTTAATTTCAGCGTCTCCCAAACCTGAGAGGCACATGCAAGAAGAGGAAGCGACGGTTATCATTGGTGGAGGTAAGAATATACGAACAGGACATGTAGTTATGGCTAATGAGACGCAGTAGCCTGTACTTAGGCGTGCAAAAAAGCATAGCACCGGGCACTTTAGGCTCGCACAACCTTCCACTTCTTAGCCTCCTTGCTTATCTTGAGAAGTTGCTTGGTAAAGGAAGCAGACGCTGCCTCCATTTCTTCCACCTGTTGCAGGACGAGAGAAGCGTTAGGGAACTTGAAATGACAACTTGGAAATGGTGAGGGTAGAACAAGCGAGATAGGCAGGAAGCGTCAGGAGGTGGTGCTTTAAACCTCAAGTTTACCACTTTAATCGCCATTTCTCTACCCCAACAATCAATCATCGGTTCCCCCGAAATGCTCCTTGTGGTTACCTTGATCTCTCCTAAGAGCTTTGTTTTCCATTGGTTCCAGGAGGCATCCCAGCTTGCAGTGAGGTCCCATACTTCTGAAAGAGAGACCTGGTCTTTCTCTAGAGAAGATATCGTCTCGTTGCTTCCTTGGGTGATGCCAAATATCTCCATACCACTGCTCAGGGAGCTAGAGCAAAGCAGTCATAAAGAGGTTGCAGTTTAGTATGGCAACACGGGTATATTGGGATTCGGGAATAGGGGTTTCCGCCAAAAGGATGATGCTGTTAGTGATATGTATCTGGCAGACCTTGTCTACCCACACATTTCCACAAAAAGGACTGCTGAACAACATAGAAGCGAGTAGAAGTACCGTTGCTGATCCTTGACAGCCTTTATTTTGGCTCCAAATGCCTCGATCATACCCTTAGCAGTGGAGGGAGAGTGCTCAGCTCCATAGGGCAGCAGCGTGTATGCTTCCCTTTTTAGTTCAGCTGTTTGTGCCTCCAAATGGGTGAGGGCCTCTTGGAGAGTAAGCTTCATCTTCGTCTTACTATCTCGGATTATTATCTCTGCCTCCGTTGCTGCTTGAGAGTAGTCCTGAAGGAGCCGAGGAAGGCTGTCGAGGGCACCTTGGTCTTCTGGCGAAGGATGAATGTCAAACTTGGCAAGAGTCTCAAATTTTTCTCTAAGTGGAGGTAGAGAATTCTCCAGCTCTGGCAGTTTCTCCTTCACGTTCTGCGCAAGCTTCACGCTCTCTCCTAGCTGATTGAGGTCTGACGGACGTTCTCTAAGTGCCGCCCCTTGCTGTTTCAATGTCTCCACGAGAGTGTTAAGCTCCGCTGAAGCTTTGTCTGACAGAAGCCGAAGCATGCCGTTGATCCACTTTAGACAGTGCTGAGAGAGGGCTTCCTTGAGCTGTGAGACGTCAAGCTTGATGAAGTTAACGTTAGTCAGGATATCTTCCTTCTGAATCTGGTCGTTGGTTTCCATGTATCGTTGAATGTCGGAGCGGAACTGCGCGGCGGTGCAATGAGTGATGGTCCGAGGAGGGCATTCGTTAGCGAGATGTGGGTACCAAAGGTGCAGGTTAGCAGTAATATAGTAGACGTCTGCTTTGGACCCAGATAGTTAACTTGGCGGAAAGAAGGACAGTTACGGTAGCCATCCTGGAGGATATGAGCCTTACTGCTTACAATCCACCTTCTTCCCTCTCCCTTACCTGATCCAATGTCCTGTTTGCCTTCTCATAGCGGCGAAAGAAAGCTGCGCTATCCTGTTCCCATAGATGTCTGTACTTATTCCAGTAGGACAGATGAGACTGCACGGAAGACATAGAAGAGGTCAAGGAGTTCGCAATGCCTACGATGACCCGAACGATCTCCTCGTCACCCATAATGGCCTTCACCAGCGGGGATGAGTGGTCCACCTTTAAGCCTAAAAATTCTAGCTCCGGAGCACTTGTCCGCACTGTTAAGGGCCTACTCAAGTTCTCATGATGAGACTGCGCAGTGTCCACTTCCAAAGGTTCCCTCTCCGCAATGCTCTCGATTGAAGAGGAAACCGCCGTGACAGCAGTAGAAGTGGTAACCGAAGTGGACGGTCGCGGTACAGCCGCCAGAGCTGTGAGAGCTGAGAGCTGGTTCTCTTGCAGTACGATTTGAATGTTGGTTCTCTTCATTAGCTCTGGTAGGCGCGGGACGAGGGAGATGCTCTCAATGAGATGCTTGGCTATGTTGTTGGTAGTTTGCACCAATTTTCCTGTGCTGGGCACAATCTCGACACTCTTATTCCCTAGCATAACTTTCAGCTCAAAGAGTGGCGGCGGTTCAGTATGTTTATCGCCAGTGATGCACCGGCCAAGCTCCTGGAGAGACTTCTTTATTGCAAACCGAAGGGCTTCATCTATATCTGTTTCCGTTGCCTTCACATAGCTGGATACGGGACCGTGCATTAGAGGAGAAAAGTGAAGACCGATCGCAAGGGCTAATGCAAGCACAGGTAGCAAGCGGGTGAAAGGTAGAGCATGGCAAGGTGTTCTGGAAAGAGTGCCGTTGCGGTCGACCAAGGGGGAAAAGTGGTAGTCGTGGCAGTGGGTGAACTGTTAGAGAGACTGATAGCGAAAACCGAAATCTCAGAAAGACACAGAAGATTGCAATAGGAGGACTCCTATCCACTCACCGAGCCCACTGCCTCTGCACTTCACTTGACGAATTTTCAAAAAATGCATGCATCTCTTCGATAGTATGGCAGATTCCATGAAGAGTGGTCTTGAGTCGCTTCTCTTGGACTGCCAAATGGTCCTTTTGCCTTCCATCGAATTCCTCCACGTTGTAGACATAGTTCTTGTCGATGGATACAAGGATCATTCCTCTCATCTCTGATATAGATCGAGAGACCGCATTTTTACTATGTTTGAAGCTAGCAATAGTTTGCAAAACACTATTGCAATGGTGTCGTGCTTCCTGAATGAACCTTAAACAATTTATATGTCAGGCACGTGATAGAAGCCACGGAGGATGACCGCTGTCTCCTGGCTGGTCCCACACTAAGGTCAGTTTGTATCTGCCGCTTTTAGCCTCTACCACTTCCTTTTCTCGGTTGGAAACTCATGGAGCTGCGCCACCTTTTTGTCCTTTCGTACCCTCTTAAGTTGAATTTCTGTTTCACCTAATCGCCCTCTACTTGTTGTTGGCAGAGCAGCCTTAAACCCAGCTACCCGTACATCTAATCCAATCTCACCTTTCGGTAATGTGTCTCTTGGCGCTCCATTTAATTGTCTCCAAACCAGGCTTGATGACTCGGTCCAGCTTCTTGATGGTGTCCTCAAAGAGCTTCCTCTCAGTATCAGACAACTGATTCATTATTGCATTATATTCCGCGACGACGGTCTGAATGCCTTCACGAACTATGCGGAGTTGCTCCCTTTGGTTGTTCACGTCATGTGCCGCATAAGGCACCTCAAAATTGCCACCCAAAATCTGCCATCGTGGAACCTCCGCGAAAAGCCGTAGAACGTATACATCAAAGTTGTTTTCCAGCAGTGCTAAGTGAAAGGCAGACAAGCATGGAAGATAAATAAGTTGGGAGGTGATGAAGCTTAGAGACGCAACGCACTCAATGTTGAAAATGACCAAAGAGCAAAAATGCTCAAAGACTTTACGACACTTCCTTTAGAGATCGTGTAAAAGACAGTGAGAGGAAGACTCGGACCGAATAGGCACTTACAGCCGGACTTGTGTTCCGCAGTTGTCCTCTTTGCTCTTCGAATTAGAGGACTGTCCAACCGAGCCGGTAAACTGGTTGTCTCTGTGACGATGACATCACCATGGCAGATTTAGTCGTGCATATATATTACGAGAAGGTGATTCCTATTTTATTTCTTGCAGCCAAATTACCAGTCACAGTCTGGAATTCTGCTATCCAGTCGTCGTACTTCTTTTGTACAAAGTCTTTGCATGCAAGTGTAACAGCTTCCAGAGCTGCAGAGGCCTGAGATATAGGTTCCTTAGCAATGGCATGCTGGAGCTGACGCACGTAAACCGAGGCTGCACAAACGAAAAAGCAGGAAGGATTCTCATCACCTCTTCGCTTTCTGGGCAGCCAGAAACGTGGCTGAGATAGCCCGAAACCACTTCTGTCGTATAGTGCAGTCTTCGCAAGATGCTCCTCGCCCACATAGCCCCGCCAGCGAACTTTGGCTCGTGCGGATGAAGCGGCGGAAGGTGCTAGCGGTATGACCGAAATGGTCAGCATTATGCAAGAAGTAACAGGAGAGGAGAAGTGATGACACTTTCCAAACAGGAGTATAAGCAAGATACAAGTCCACAAGAAAGAGGAAAAGGACGAAAGCGTTTCAAGTAAGAAATGTGCAACGATTGCAGCGAGGGCCCTTCTTACTACCTTCTGCTGCTCAAAGACGTTCCTGAAGAAAAGTATCTCGCTCTTCAATGAGAGAAAGACATCAGCCGAACGCTTGTTGAGACAGGAAACTATCGCGGGGCGACTAGCCAAGCTCATAAACGACTGGGGACCAGGAATTGGGAGAAGAAGACATCAGTCATAAATCTAGGCTAACTGTCAAATAAATAGCCCTTGCACTGTCGCGAAAGAAAGCAAACGATGAGACCCTAGCGCGGACTAAGAATGGTGCTTGTTTAATTATTGAGTCCAAATACTTACCACGATAAGCTCGGCGGCACTAATGATCGCTCCAGCGTTGTCCAAAGATTGATGAATGACGTTCTGAATCATGCCCTCCATGTCTTTGATGGCATCTCTCAGGGCATTGAAGTCATGCTGCCAGCGCATGGCCTTAATGTCCAGGATATCATAATCTGAAATTTATTATTTCAGAACATGTGCACCGCTTTCGGAATGGTCGCAATGAAGATAATGCCGTACTCCCTGAGGAAGACGCGAACTATCTTGCATACCTGCATTCTGAAGGGTGGCAATATGAGAAATGAATTGCTCCTCGACGACCTTCAGGCTCTTAATGATTGTCTCCGCCCTGGTGCCCGAGAAGTGCGGAATCGGCTTGATCTTGCCTCCTGGCATTCGCCGGAGAAATTGCATCTGTGCATCGCAGATCTCCAATAGGTCTCTACACCTTTGAACGAAGGCGTCGACCTTTTGCAGTAGCGGAATACAGTCAAACGTCATGAGCTATAATGAAGACAGTCCACCGGAGGACATCCCTACCTGAGCAAATATGGTCGAGATACTCGTTGTCCACAGCCTTTCTCCTTTTTTTGTCATCATCGTGATGGTGCGATGGTAACTCTCGCTGCATGCAAAGAACGTCAAAATCTATAGTGATGCCCGAGCGAGAGTTTATGGTGAAGAGTCTAGTGAGATGGAGAAAGGCTCAAGCAAACCCAAATATTAATGTATGGTTTGAAGGAAACGTACCGCCAAACCTCCCCGCAATGGATGCTGTCGTTGAGTGCCGAAATGGAGAGAGCGATGTCTCCTCCGAACATTTCGTCAAGGGAGATGCTGCCCCGGATAACAATGGTTGGATGGGGACGCGCTACATTAGGTCACAGGTCAAATTCTTCCTGTCCTGCCCCTGACACTTACCTAGAGCGGCAGCGTCTAATAATCTCGTTACTCGTTTTCCTCAGTAGGCCTAGAATGCGCTCCTCTGTATTATAGAAGGAGGAATAGTTCCATATCAATCTAGTATAGTTCAAGATGACGGGTAATAACTTGGGCAAATCCTTCAGGGACGATCTCGAAAGTTCCACGCAGGTGGGCTCAATCTTCCTCAGAAACCTCAAGTTGTCCTTCGCTTCCATAGCTCCATTTTCAATTTGTTGCGATGCTCGCGTGAAGGATGCAATGTAAGAAGACTTGGTAGTTTGCAGACCCTTGACCACGTTCTTGACGCCGGGCTGCTCCAGCTGAGAAATGATACTCTCCAGATCAGTCGCACGATGCTCCCAGAACTCAATTTCGTCTAAAGGGCCCGCATCCTCGCTGACGCGGCTGTCATCGTAGCGGTTAACCACGGCTTTAATCTGTCTCGTCCAGTGTATTATCATCGTGTCCAGCTGCTGGACAAAGTCCTTGTCCTCAAGCTGAGCAGGCGAGAATTCACTCTGGACAAATGATGGTACGTAGATGATGGTGTTGCCTTTGACCAAAGCAGAGACCGGGAGAAAGGATCGAGGTAGAGAAAAGGTAAAGGAACAATTGGTAGCGGAAAGGTTTTAGCACGTGTCTCTCTGTTCATATGACGATTTTGGAGTGATGGACGACGAGGATTTTGGTGGTTGAACGACTTGGTCCTCACCCTTGGTCCTCACCTTTCTCCGTGTGGATCACCTCGTTAAGCTGCGTCATGAACCGGTAGGTTTGTAGGGAAAGGTCCTTCATCACGCTCTCCGGAAGACGTATCTCGCCGTTATAGATCCTAGACGAACGGTTGAAGTTAAGACATGTTCAGTACCTATAAGGTGCTGCGCATGTTCTAAAGGGAATGATAAGGATACAGAGAAGATCTTTGTCCGTCGATGACCTACCACTTTGAGTACATCGACTCCATCAATCGATGTAGCGATTCCAAAACGTTTGAGGAGGACGTGCCGAACTGGAGGGTGAAGTTGAGGCCGTAGGTCTTCTTGTTCGGGTTTGGAGGCACTTCTCTCTTAATGAAGAACATTAGTCCAGGAAGGTCCGGAGTGAGGAAGGTGCTAGAAAAAGGTGGACCAGCTACGGTGCAAAGCTCGTCGGCGGTGATAGAAAAAAGTATGACCACATCGTGGCCTAGGATGAAGGCTTCGGTTGCCTTCGCATGTTTCGGTTGCCACATTGTAGGCTTGTACCCAGGAAGCACAATTTTCCCTCTGATCCACTCAACTAGTGACAAAGCATAAGTTCGACGCTGGTCCAAATGCTCCTCCGAAGCAGGGGCCTGACCTCTAAAGCTCAGGGCACCACTAAGATGAGAGTTGGTCGACGTCCTTCTAAGTCCCGCCGAGGGGCTTGACACGGAAGAAGCCGACGAGGCCGACATCGCTGCAACCAGCTAGTGAGCAGGCTGCTCACTTAGCTCTGTACGTCACGGTGCCCCACCCGATACCTTTTCGCTTAGCTTCTCTCAATATCCAACGCCTGTAACAGCCTTTATGAGGAACAGTACCGCCGCTGGCCACTTTCTCAGTCTAACTCCGCAATCTGAAACACCACCACTTATTAGCGCCAGCGGAACCGTACCTTAGGTTGGCTGGTGTTAGAGGCCCAGGACTCTTCTTACCTGTTGGAGCTTCTGGCAGGCGTCTCGTCTCCTCTCCGTCGCCGCTACCCCGGTACTAGCTTTTCACAGAGATTGAAACGGCGCTCTATGTTGTGCCCCTTCGAGTGTCCCCAGCCTGAACCTTACTGGTGTCATCCAGAATAAAGCTGGCTATAATCCCTACTATCCTGAATACAGCCCCCAGGTTTAGTACGTAAGATTGGCTCCTTCTGCTTCTCTTTGCACCAAGCCAAAACAACAGCGCTGCTGATGATGATTGATTGCAGGCCGCCCGCCACCACCACCAGCAATCATTTCTCAACATGACCTTGACTCTTCTTCTGGGTTGGTAGGAAGCATCATTCTACACATCCCGTGGTCACCACACACTCCACCATCACCCCACCAGCAGCAGCAGCAGCAGCAGAAAGAATGGGATTGTTGATTGATTCTTCTTCTCCTCCTCCGGCTATGTGCCGTGCATGCATCTACTAGATAGCGGGCGTAGGTAGATGTCTTCAAAGAGGCACTAATGGCAGGTCCCATTTCTGTTGTCTACGACTGCCAAATTAAGCTTGTCCTAAGGTCTCCTTGTACGTCTTTCTTCGCTGGATGGTGGAGGTGGTGGTGGTGGCCATGGTTTTTTTCACCATAGAAAAGACGAAGAAGAAGAGAAACGGAAGGAACGGAGAGTAAGGAAGCGAAGATATACACGAGGAAGAGAGAGAGAGGCTTACCTTATGATGGGATGACAGAGCCTGGGTTGGTGCCCATTCAACGTAGGAAAAGAAAAAGTCCTCAGCAACCCAGCAACCACCATCATGCTGTAGTGACGTCTGCCAGGGGCTTGTTGCTTGTTGATTCTTGTTCTTGTTGAAGGGTATCACTATAATAAAGCAGTAGTGGATGGTAACAGACTAGAAAGAAGAAGAGAAGAAAGGTCGGTCGAGACCCGTTTCCCTCGTGGCCCGTCCGTATCCCTTTGCCCTTTCTGCGAGAAAGAGAAAAATACATGCTGAGCGACCTCCTCTCCCCCCGTCGTACTGCTGTTGATTAATAGAACATCGTGGTTAGTATTATTATTAGAGGCAGAGTTGTCGTACCTGGAGGATGCGCGACTAATAAGAAGCGAAAACTCCTACGTATTTTATTATCCTGTCTTTGAAATCTCTTCTGCGGCGGATATCAACAAGTTAATCCTCTTGACGGCGATGATGCGAGGAGGGTGACTGTTGCTGCTGGTGAAGAAGGACGACAAAAACCGCAGCTGTTGTTTGTAATCGTGCTCGATCGGGTAAGAGGAGATGTAGTATTGATAGTTTTGACAATTGAGAAAGGGCAAATAAACAACATATCATCATCAAGGGAGGGGCGGCCGAAGCTATGAATCTCAGAAGTCAGGATTACTATTTATCATCAAAGGGAGGGGAAGATGATGCCCTATAAAAGGCTGGGGCTCCTACCACTCACTGTCGTATCAGCAGCAATTAGCTCTTTAGTATTTTCTTCTCTCGTTTCCACGGAGGTGCAAAATTCTGGCTCCAGAGGAGAGTACTATCCATCGCTCTTAATAACGAACGAACCAACTCGAAGAAGTAGGAGAAAAATAAAGGAAGACGGCAGGAGGTATTTCATCCTCCTAAAGATGTAGTAGCAGAATAATAAGGCTAACTGTTGTTAGGGTTGTGCCAGGTTTGGCAAAAAGAAGAAATTCAGGGTCTCATGACCTTGACCACGGTGCTTGCGGTTGCTGCTGATGTTGGTGGCTGCTATTATGGAGGTGGCGGCATGATTGGCGGTTTATTACGAAACTGCAGAAGAAGAATTGGCGAGGATAATCGCAGCAGCAGCGGAGCTACTACTATGAGATGACAGGGCAGACGATATAGTTCTACTACTATGGCAGCGGCCGCTAATTTGACTGGCGGGTTGTTGTGGTCTGCGCGCTTCTTCTTCATGAGGGAGATGCAAGGGCAGATGAGGTTTCTTTGCTGCTAAAACAATGGCAGTGTCGTGACGATGACCATCCTCCGACGACGTCTCAAAACAACATCATTCTTTTTTTCATCTCAGCAAAGAAATGTAGATTTACAAGAACCCTTTTGCATGCAGAAGATTCTTCTATCGAAACAGAAACTCCGTAACCTTCGTAGAACATTGTCTCTCGTTGTTGATGAGTAATGACCTTTATTCTCGAGACAGAGTTGTTTGTACCTACATCGTTCTATGACAAGCTTGTGTTTTCTTGACTGTACAGCTGAGAACCACTTACTCGTACACGTACTCGTACTACATACACTCCTGAATTGAGCTTTGCACTTGGCGGGGGGCACGTCGGATCCCGCATCTGGATCTAAAGGGGCCAGTGAATGCCGGTAACGGCTAAATTGATGTCGTGATGGGGGTTTATGACAGGAGCACAGTGGTGTTGCTGTGTTCGACGGTGATATCGTTATTACGGCCATAGCAATTGTGTGTTGACCAGAGGGATCTCTTCTTCTTCTTCTTCTTGGACCACAAGCAAGGACTCATAGCTTTGTATGAGCCTTCTTGTTCTTGTTATGACAGTTAGAACATGCGAAGGACTTGAGTTCCCTAGTTGTTGCCTGCTGCTGCCTTCTTGCTGCTGCTGTTTGGGCAGCAACTTTTCATCTTGAGATCAAGCGCAAGTAAAGGGAAGGTGCCAGATTGAAGCGATGACGAGGACTGAGTAGACCTAGACTGCCACCGCGGCGGTGCTTCCTCCTTCTCCACCAGCTGGTATTCGCACTTCCTTTTTGATGACAGTGTCATAACACCATCCAGCAGTGTCGCCTCATGCACTGTCAGTTTACCGGGGAGGAGAAGCTTCATCGTATTGAGATTGTCGGTGGATGCTCCTGCGTACGCGGACTATTCTTATGCTACGATGAGCAAGCACTTTTCGCCAGTGGTCTCGTCTGGATCCTTCCACTGATCGAGCTATCATCCGTCTGCGAATACTTTCAGCTTGGTCAGCTCCTGACCATCACAGCAACCAAAAAAGACACCAAGAATCTACCTTCAATCCACCAAGCATCTACCTTCAATCAGCCAACGAGAAAAATGATCAACCTTGCCGTAGCAGAAAGGCAAACAGCAATCTTATCACTGGCTGTAGCTGTCTTCATCGTAACTGTGCGCAAGAACTGGCTTCCCAGCTCGGGAGGACCATTCTCCTCCACACCTTCCAAGCAAAGCTCCCAGCAGCAGGGAAACGTACGAGCGCAACAATATAGACCAGTTGGAACTGATGGGCCTGCCATGGATGAGTTAAGGCTTAACCTTGTCTCGCCGGAGGGGTGGGGTTTTTGAGGAGGTTACTAGGAACGCTCTCGTGCCAAGTAAAGTTTTGATCGTCAATCAGCACAAGTTTTGCGCGGTTGGATAAAGAGATATGAGGATTTTCTTGTTTAATCCTACCCGCAGGGCTAGGAGACCCAATAAGCAGTCGATCTGTGTCCTCAATAGTTTGTCGCACATCATTGTATCTGCCAGCGTATAAGGAGCACTTTGAAACGCTTCACCCAACAACACCAATATTTCGTAGGCTGATTGGTGACACATCGGACACTCAGCGCAAATTATCTGTCAATCATAATCCCATATATGTTCTGCAGCTGTTCAGTGATGATAGTTTTCTTGTCGTCGGATAATTGGCGCCCTGTGGAGACACTTTGTTGAACCCACACTACTACTGCTCGTTAGCGATGCCTTCACCATATCTTTTCCTATCTTTTACAACTCTTTTCCCGCAATCATGGGCTACAAGCAGCTAGTCACCTTCTAGCGGGTCTAAACAGCCTAACATAGGTATATAGCAGAATTGCCAGCTATGTACCTGGACCGAGATAATACTTCTGAGGAGGATGGCCGAAATCTGTTACGACGTTAGATAGACACTACGACTGCCACTTCCCTGATTAATAAGTGATAGGAGTAGTGAATATAAAGATAAAGATTGTGATGATTGCAGCGCCCGCTTCTTAATTGGTTGAGTGATTTGGCTGTGATTGCTAGAAGGACGCAATAATAACCAATCAAAGCACCATCCACGGCAGAGAGAAGTATCATTCTAGTAATTCGTAAGCTGCCTCATAACAAGAATCATAGCAGGTAGTGGCTACGTGGGCGTCTGATTGACCCCGATTTACAGGGATGATGATGATTGATGGAATGTGCAGATGATGCTTTCATGCAGCAACTTGATTTTTAGAGATTCTAATCCTTGGGGGATGAGAGGGAGGAGGAGGAGTTGTTGTCATCTTCTCCCTTCTTTTCGAGTCGTCATCGATGAGTCCAACGTGAATGGAGTGAAGAGATTGTTGACTCTGAAGGCATCCGCTCAAGGGTCAACCTCGTCCCTCCTCCTCACATACTTGTATTTATACCTGCTGCCCTTTTCTGACAAGTGCGACGCTTCACATATATCCTGCATTCCCTCCCGCAAAGGAGTACGCTTTTTTACATTGAATCGTGCACCACAACTTCTTATTGTCGAAGGTCGTGCACCTCCAGGCGGCTCAGAGCTCTCAATGGTAAGGTCACCACGGTTATAAAGCCAAGTCCGGCATCTGTCCTTGCGAGATGACCTGCTGCTCAGGCCGCACCTATTTAGTTAAGCTTCCTATAGTACGGTTAATTTACCTTTGCAGAAAGGAGAGGGAGGGCAACGCATGAGGATATAGATTAAAACAGTAGCCAATGTTAGTCAGCACAGATGACAGCGCTTGTTGGCATCAGAGGTGGTGGTGGCAGCTTGCGTCAGAAGAAGAGTCCAATTATTCAGAGGAGTCATCGAGGTGGATACCCCGGTATTTATTATGAGTGGCGGCCGGCGGTTGCTTTCCGAAAAATGAGCTACGATTCAACAAGAGCTGAGAGAACAAGGACATTACGACGCTTAATACTAATAAACTAGTTTGTGGGGGTGCGTCGGCAGTTAATGAGCCCTATCCCGTTCCTTCAAAGCCAGGTCTAAGTTGAGAGCCAACGTCACTGATAACAAGGCGCATCGGCCAGGAGCAACCGTAAGGGATGCTGACCAAAAAGCTCCTAAGAGTCGTTACTTGGAGGGCACACAGCCAGGTACACCTGTTTTAACGATCCCGCACCTGCTGCCATCAGGACAGTTGCCCTCAGGAAACCCTCCCACACATATAGGAATGGCGGCACAGCCAGTGGAACCACCCTCAACGGAGACAGGAAGTTGCCCAGGACCGCACTCGCTTGGGCCTGGAGGAGGACCGACGGATGGAAGAGCCGACGATGGGACTGTTGTTGGACCTGGCCGATCGGTGGGGGGTGAAGTAGTAGTAGGAACAGCGGAGGAAGGAGCTGATGATGACGGTGAACTAGTAGTTCCCGGAGGGGCACCTGTTGTGGTGGGCGTTTCGGGGGTGGTTGATGGCGGGGATGCGGAAGTCGTCGGAGAAGATGGGAGGGTAGATGGGCTTACACTTGGCCCTGGCGGCCCTGGTGGTGGTGGGTCCACAGGAGCTGCCTTCACACAACTACGAAATAGAGTTGTTCCTGGTTGAGAAATGCAGGCTTCCCCCGCTGGACACTCTTCTTGAAAACCAGTTGGGTCACCAGCTGGACCACCACGTCCGCTGCATGTGGTCCCTGAATCGGTAACGATATAGCAGATTCCGCCCTTGAAGATACCACCAGGCTGAATGCACACAGTTGATGCCATGCTATCCGGACAGCCGCAGACAACAACTTTTCCACCCACATCATCGCATTCAGATATAGTGCTGCAGCCTTTGCCATGTACCGACAGTGGTATAAGTGCTGCAAGAGCAAGGACCATCAGTTCGCGAAGTACCTGATCCGCCTTCATGCCTGTCTTCAGTGGTTTGTTTTATGAAGAAAATCAATCACTGCTGGTGATACAAGGTGCTAACAGAAGACTTGTGCCAGAGCTGGTAATTATCGTAATGGGCCTTACTACCTTCTTGCGTCAAAAGAGAGACGTGTCCATTGAAGCAGTCCTAGTAGGAAGATGAAGCAGGATAGAATTATCGCAGTAATTTGTAAAGGGCGTGAGTGCTTCTTCGACGCCGCCTGCTGTCAATGCGACTAGCAGCAGGCCTACCGGACCTCATTGTAGCTGCACAATCATTCACCACTACGCTTATGCAAGCATGGGTCCCGTCCTTGTGAAGCTCCACAATAACTTTAGGCAAATTTGAGACTCTATGTTTGAATAACTTCCTTGGCAACCATAGACTACTGAAGCAGGCGCCGCCATCATGTTTGGGTGAGCAGGCTGCTCGCGTGTGCCATTGTGAAATCCTGTTTAGAACGTTGAGACTGAGGCCGTCGTCCTTATTAGGAGACCTAGTGGGGAGCCATCATCTATCCCGCTGTCAGCAAAAGCACAAGAACTCTCACAACATTGACGTATAGGAGGAGGAACGCAGGCAGTGCAGACCAAAGGTCACCAGCCCTTCTTGATGAGGAGATTAGCCAGCAGCCAGCTCCCACCGGCGTCTTTGACTCACATACAGAAAAAAAGAACGTTCGCGCCATGGTTTTTTCCTCCTACCTGTGTGCGATGGTGCTGGTGATTGTGGGTGAATCCTTGATATTGGACTGAGAAGAAAGTGAGATAAGATCCTACTACCTTGCTTGTTCTCCCAACGCCTATCGTATTCCAAGTAGTTCGGGCCATAATGATATATTATAGCTTCAGTTATTATTCAAAGGCAACAACAAAATGTTGTACCTCCGGCTATACTATCGCCCACCAACTGAAAATCAAGACCTTTTGATAGAAAAGAACAGGGTAGGCAGAGCATTGAGCATCACCCTTTCCTCTTATCAGCTTGTTGTTTGTTGCCTGCTATAGGGTTGTTCACACAATTACCTAGTCTGCTCCTCTGTGCTGCTGTGAAGGTAGGTTGTTGAAGAAGACGGAGAACTAAGTGCTGGCTTCCAGCCAGCAGGCAGCAGCAGGCAAGTAATAAATAAGGTTGAAGAAGAGCCAGCGAGCACGACATCAATCGTAGAGTAATGGCGTCATGGGTCCTTGTGCTGCGTGCAGTGGCCTTGGGGTTAGACCTGATGGCGGTACTTCGTGCTTGACTCCAAGTTCTTGCCTACACTGTAGAAACATGAAGCCTCCTTGTTGTTTGCTCTTTCTTGATGGGGAGGACCAAGGGGAGGACTCCTTCTTCTGGAACAATGGGGGAAAGCCTTTTTGTACTTGTACAGTCCATAGAGCAATTGATGAGGAGTGATTGTCTATTACCGTTATCCTCCTTGTACAGTTGTACAAACAGTGCCGTTGATATCAACTCTGGGGGACTGGTAAACGACTTTTCTATCCCAGGATGTGAACAGCACCACGATGCAAAACTACACTACTAGGAACCTAATAATAGGTAGGGCAGGATTCATTATCTTCTGGGTGACAAAGAGCAGGGAGCAGGGTGTAGAGCAGGCTGTAGAAGAAAAAAGTGTGCCTTCCTTCTTCACACGTATCCCAAGAGTTAACTGTAGTATGTTGTTGATCACTTGTGTTTTTTCCTCACAGTACTGCCTCCGTCCTCCTTCCTTGTTGCCAGCACCATTGCTTTGGGCCTAAGCATGATGGTCGTCATCGTGTCATCGTCTCTCCACATCCTCCTCTTTTTTTCGTACATTCCTGCTACCTCTCTCCTCTGGCTTTCTTTCTTCTGATGGTGATATTTTTGTAGTTGATAATAGGAATGCATGATCATATCGTCTCTTTCCCTCCTTGTGTACGCTGTCTCTCATGCTTATAAGAATAGAAGTGCATTGTCCGTCTTTCTTCCTCCTCTTCTTCTTGGTGGTGTTCTTCGTCGAACAACAATATTAGTTCGCCAGTTGCATCCGTCATTTATTTTGTTCAATAATAGTGGTCCCTGGGTTCTTCCAAGAAATTCTTTCTTTAGACAGGGGCGGTCTAGTGGCAGTTACTCAGAACAACATTCCTCACACTGATTGTTACCCAGGGACGACCACAGAAGAAAAGTTATTACTATGATGCTACTAAGTAATGGAAGAAGCAGCAGTAGCAGCAAACAGCAGCATGATGGTGACCAGCATTTGCGGTACAAGTAGTACTTGTTGCCGCTCATCACTCGTGTTCTTGCCCGTCAGTAGTAGAGATATCATCGTAATTATTAGCTTCTTTGCGGGTGGTCGGATCAGCCGTCGTGAGATAGTAGAGTGAGGAGGAGGACGGAGGAGCCTCATCATGACGATGCTTATTAGAGGCACGGCCAAAGCAGTGGGTCCTGACCTTCTTGTCGCCTCCTCCGCTGCTGGTGGCCATATTCTCATCATCATTTGGAGCTGCAATAAGAAGAAGGGCCCCATCATTCTTGCCTTTACTACTTTTTTTTCCTATGATGGTTAGTAAGTTACTGTTTTTCATTTTCCCTCAGTGGGTTCTATACTGTTCTCTTCTAAAGTCAGTAATAAAGTAGTAACAACTCAATAACTGGTGGACTCTTGTTACTAAATCTGCAGTGAGGAGTACATAGATGATGAGCGTCACCTGTCGTCCTGAACATCAGTATTCTGTGAATGTATCCTGCTCCTGCTTTGGCAAAGAGACTCTGGGCTTTACTGCACGCAACAACGACGGGGTGAGCGGGGCGAACAAGAGGTGGTGGGAGAGTGCTTGATTCCTCGTACAAGCTCGCCTTTATTGCCTCAGGAGTAAGTTCTAAAAGTCAACTACCAGCCATGCCCTGCTGTCTACTGTCTCGTTAACCTTACCGTCTCCTTTTCTTCATAATAATAAGTGACTAGGACTTCTTGATGGAAAAACAAGGAGGTGCCGACGAGCAATGTCTTCTTTTCAGTACTAGTACTGATGTTATTAGTTATGGAACTTCGTTCTCTTCATTTTTCTTCCATTGGTGTTTAAACAATGAATCAATCTAGCGATAATACATACGCTTCCTACGCTTCCTTGTTGTTGTTGGCGGTACTCAATCAGGCTAACACACCACAGGATTTCGTCAAGAAGCTTCTTTTTTCCCCCCTCAGTCTTGGTTGTTGCTGCTGCGATGCAATAAATAAAGACCGACTTATCATATTTATCATTCCGATTCCCCTTCTTTGTTGTTCGGGAGCACGATTGGAGGAACCACCAGAAGCAGCAGGCAGCAGCAACAGCAGCAGCATGATGATGATGATGATGATGCAGCCACTACTTACTACTACCGCTTCCGCATTGTTGTTTGGGTTTCTAGTTTTAGTGTGATGAGTCTTTGCTAAATAAAAAAAGATTGATTGTGAAGGAGACATCATCGATCACGTCCTCCTTCCAACGGCGGCGACTGCAAATCTGAAACTCAGCCGCCCTCTTTCATCTCTTGCATCCCCAGGATGGAGAGTCCTAACTTAGTAAAACCAGCAGCAGCGTCGTAGAACTATCATCATGTTCATAGGCACAAATGAACACGTCATATTTCTACTACTCCACGACGGACGCTCTACCTCTCTAGGCCCGCTGAGGACCCACAGCATTATATTGGGCAAATTTTTTGTTATAGATGATAGAAATGATCATAAGAAGCGTTCTTCTTATTATTTGACAGTTCAACTTTCAGCAAGAGGGTAACAATATTTTGTTGATACAGATGCCTGTTGTGAAGTTGTCAAATGAATACAACGCTATGAACACCGACCATGCCGTCCAAGGTGGTGCCGCCCAACAAGATGCCCCCCAAAAAAGAAAGTGGTCGCCCAACAAGATGGCCCCCAAAAAATAAGGTGCCGCCCAACTAGGTGCCGCCCCCGTGCCGCCCGCAATCTTGTCAGGATACTCAACTATCATAATAAGAGTATGTCCTTTTGTTTCCTGTGAAGAACTTCTTGAACAAAAATGAAGTGGATTGATGGCCAGCTCGCACCCCCGACAGAGACCCCTTCCTCCTCTTCACTAAAGTTCTTGTACTTGTACAAGCGGTTCGTTCGAACGTACGTACTCTGCTTCTACTGTACAGGTGATACGTCGCAGAGCATGCCCATAGGAGGAAAATTGCCCTTTACGCCGAGGACTGCGAGGATCAAGGCTATGGTTTCCGGCCCTTGGCGTGGGAGTCCTTTGGCGGGGCAACGGAAACCGTTCATTTGACCCTGAGAGAATGGCTTAGGGCTATCTTTGATAGGTGTGGGAGTGTAGGTCTTCCTCTCTCATGTCTCACTAACACCGCTTACAGACGAATCTCTGTCCTCTTGCAACGTTGCAATGCTGAAATGGTCTTCCACCGGATGCCCCTGCCTGCGCATATGGAGGATGCGATCTTGGGTCAGCTTCCTGGAGCTGTTGCCGGAGGTCTTCTCTAGTAGTGGTGGTGTGGTGGAGTGTGGAGGTGGTAGAGACGACAGTACTCGTAGGCTCGTAGGCTATGCATAACGTCTAGTATGTAGTTTCTCCGCTTATTAGTTTCTCCAACTAGTAACTAAATAAAAGTACAGGTGATAAGATAAACTATAACTGCTAACGGGTATGGCGTTAGAGGCTCTCCCACAGTTCAAGTACGGTACAGGTACTTGTACGACGTTGTACATCACAGTCACTTCTCTGGAAGTCATCATCAGAGCAATGGCCGTTGTTGACAGGGGGGAAAGGAATGAATGTGGAAGCAGTGGAGCAGAGAGGAAGAGTGGAAGGGAAACCACTGTTGAAAGAAGCAAGCAGCAGGAACGGCGGTGACAGGATCATGAACGAGCAGCAGGGGCAGCTAGCGTGCCAATACTGGCCATAATAACGCCATAGAGATAATAGGGATCCCCAAGGGGTTCCAGCTATTTGCTGTTCCGTTCCTGACTGCATGACAGGAGAAAGCACAGCAGCTTTCAGAGGAGTTTACCTATGAAGCTCTAGTCCAGGAAAGAGGAAGGCTCTCTAGATTTTTCCCTCACAACAACAAAACCTAAGGGGTCCCGGCGTTGAGCTATGTACCTGTGTCGCAGACTCTGGAGTAGCAGTGCAGTCAGGTCATCGCTTGTTGCGTCGCTTGCTGCTCGTGGGCCTGCTGCAGCGCTCTCGGCAGGAGCCAAAAGAAAACTGGCGCTCGCTTCAGTCAAAACCTTCGCACAAGCTCCTCAACCACGGCTCAGGTTTGTGGCAGGATCAGCCAACCTTGTTCCTCCAGGTAGGCTACACTTGGTTTAAGTGGTGAGATGAGACTCGACCTCCAGATACAAACAGATGCCCTCCTTGATATCTGCATTAGACAAGAAGAATCCGTTAGGTGAAGATGCATACTTTGTAGCACCTTATGATCTAGGTGTTGCAGATGGAGTCGGCTCTTGGGTTCGATATGTGAGTACTCTGTTTTTAACCACGAATAGTCTGCAGTACGCTCAAGTATCTAGCAGGGAGTGGATCCAGGCGTTTTCTCACGGGAGCTCATGAGGAGATCCCATAAATTCTCGTCAGAAGCGTCAGGCGAAACGGCCACACCGAAGCAGATTCTTGAGATGGCGTTTAAAAACCTTCTCCAGGATACAGAGAATGTGGGGCATAGTTGCGGAGGTTCTCCTTTCTGCTTTCTCTTGCTGACCTCAACTTCTCATGTCACTAGAAGCTCAAAGGAAGTTCGACTGCTTGCCTCGTGGCCATTAGAGGTAAGGGAATGCCAGGTTATTTATGATAAGACAGATGTCATAATGCCCACCACCGCAGATGGAAACCAGTTCCTCAGCGCAAACTTAGGTGATTCTGGGTTTATCGTGCTTCGAGAACTGAATAACAAGCGCTGGAAGCTAGTGTACAAGTCGGAGGAGATGAGTCATAGCTTCAACTGCCCTTTCCAGTTAGGAAGTGCGGGTTCTGACAAGGTGAGAAGAGTTTTCGTCCTGAACTGGACTCTGCCTAACGGGAGTGCCCTGCAGCCTGACCATGCTACAGAACGTTCGATAGAAGTGGTGGAAGGAGACCTGGTCATCATGGGCACGGACGGATTGTACGTTTTTTTTTAGGTGACAGAGCTGCATTCTCTTCCTCCTGATCCCTTTATTTCTTTTGGCTTCTTAGGTTCGACAATCTTCATCTGGATGAAATTGTCGATGAGGTGGCAAAGCACATTCATCTCGTAAGAGATGGGCAAGGAGAGTTCAAGACTGATGAGCGATCGTATAACTCGTTCGCATACGCTATCGCTCAAGCAGCCCAGCATGCCTCCAACAACATGACCATCGTTACACCCTTTACCATGGCCGCGTTAAAGGCAGGCCTAAGGCATATAGGTGGAAAGGTAGATGACATCACCGTCATTACTGCCATAGTTCTTCCAGCAAATAGGGAGGACAGCACGATACGCAGCAGGCTCTAGTAGCTTTATATGGCCAGAATATTTGCACCTTCTTCTGCTAGACACCATACCTAACTGCTAGATCAGTTGCTCTCTTTTTCTGATCCCTGCCTCGATATACAAAGCTCAATTCCCTGTCATACGTCGTCTGGTTGATGACTGTGGATTGGACAAAAGCAGTAGCTTTAGTGTGTTGCTAAAGGTGTGCGAAAGAGATCTTGTCAGCAGTGCTGGACGCTCCTTGGGGATCAACAACAGCGTAGCCTCTGCCCTGTGAAAGCAGACTTCTAGCAGGCCTCTGCGCCCCTCAGCCTTAGCCCCTGACCAAACTGCGAAGAATGGTTGCTTTTCTTACTGTCAGACTGAGGTTGGAAGTTATAGAACTGGGACTAACCAACCATGGTAGAGGAGGATAGACATGAAGGGAGAGGTCGCTGCAGTGTGATTCTCATCTGCTTGTTGGCTGCTGTCCTGGTCGTCATGTCATTCACAGCTCATCAATAGCTCAAGAGTCAAGAGCAAAGCTATTGAACCTACATTGAGAATACCTTTTCCTGAGGAGTGATTTATAGTAAATGCTTATGGGTCGATCCCAAATAGCTGAGTTGAAGATTGGCCTGAGACAGAGAACCTAAGAGAGAGGTGAGGTGGCGAGATACAGGTCCTAGAGGCACCAGGTAGTCCCATGAGGATCGAGACAGAGTAGGCGAGAGATGTGCCACAGGAAACAGTGGGTGGGTCTGTCGATGACTTTTGGGCACAGGGGAGGCAGCTGGCAGCTGGCGCCATCACATCTCTATCACTCTCACACAGCCTGACTGTCAGAGCTTCGGTTGGCAACAAGCGTCCATGGAAGCAGCTTCAACCGTTCGTTTCCGCACTCATCTGAACTGGGAATCGAAGTATCAAATCTCTTTAGTAAAAGTAGATGGTCAAGAAACATCCTGTCTGCACCCAGCCACCAATTGTCCTCAAGAAGCTGGTCTTTCTGCAACGAGGAGCTTCATCTTTAATGCCTAAAAGTAGCTTGCTGCCGTCAATGGGCTTCGTTCAGGCTGCTGAGTGATGGTAAGGCATGAAAGGTTCCGGGTAAGAGTCTGGAATTGAAAAAGCTGAGTACTGCAGGACGAGAGCTTGAGGTCCGTTCACCAAAAGGATGAGCCAGAGCCCCACCGTAAGAAGTCCTTCCCATCGGACCTCGTTTGACGCTTTGGACGATGAGTCCCGTGCACTTAATAGTGCTGCAGGAAGGAACCAGACCCAGGCGCGCCATAGAGGAACAGGAGGAGGGAGCGGGGACGCAGGAGATAGCCACTCCGCGAAGGAAGACTGGACCTTCCTACCTAGACAACGCCGATCCTCTGTTAGCCGTGTGCGCAGAGTTAACCTCGTTCTATATTGCCTGCTGGCTACTATCATTCTCACCCTGACGTGGTCGATGCTGGGAACGATCATGGAAACATTGGGACCAAGTGCCTCGAAGTCCTCACATCAGATGTTGGCACACAGCTCTACAAGCGTACCTCAAACCACCCTTGTGTCCCTCATTATCATAACAGAGGATCGGTCTGAGTATGTGCAGCAAGCACTAAAATATATAAGTAGGCAATCCTACCGCAATCTCGAGGTCATTATCTATGATGCTGCAGAGGAGCCTTTGGACGCAACAATCTGGGCAAGCTTCCCTTTTAATGTTACGCACTGGCACGATCCCAAGAACATCGCCATTGGTGCGCGAAGAAACGCTGCAAATTCCAAGGCCAGCGGAAGTATCATCATGCATTGGGATGATGACGATTACTATGGCCCAGAAAGAGTTATGGAGCAAATCTCTCCTCTCCTCAAAGAAGAAGCTGACATTACCGTTTATGAGAACATGCTGCACTACTACGTTGTCGGCAAACGCGCCGATGGCGTCATAGACAAAGACGTGTTCCGGCAAGCTCAGTTTCCTTGCTACTGGGGACCACACTTTGGCACATTGACTTATTGGAAGGACGTCTGGGAAAGAACCAATTTCGCTCTCTACTCCTTAGGAGAGGACTACGGCTTCGCTGAGAGAAGCATCAACAAGGGTTCGGCGATGAAGCTGTTGAAGAATGACCATGGCAGCTTTGTCTATGTGCGGCATACGTCTAACAGTTGGAATTGGGATAGGAGCCGCTACGAGGTGCTCAATCAGCCGAAATACGACCTGAGAATTATCCGGAGCAGGAGCTATAGCGCTGTTTCCCGACCACAATGGTTCTCGGATGAGGACAGGACTTTCTATCTCAGGATGGCTGAGGTTCATATGAAGGACTTACAAAAACAAAGGAGGACACCAGCGCAATTTGTGGAAGATCCTCACATCAAGCATGACACGCCCGGACTCCTCCCTTGCTTTCACCCCACCAACAAGAAGGAAATACCTCATTCTCTAGCCTGCTGTGGCGCCCACTATTCTATGAATGAAAGCTTAGGAATCGACCTTCCAGACCACTTACTCCCTGCGACGAAAGAGAAATATGGGCCTTACCTTGTCATTGGTATGATGATGCCCATCTATGACAGCAGCGGCGCTGCAGCACGGCTTTTGGCGTTTATGTTAGCTCTGTCTAAGCTGGGTGTGTCTGTAGACTTTATTCCTCTGACTCATGACGCCCGGGCTAGGGACTACCATACCAAGCTCCTCCAAGACCATGGCATAGGCATCTACACCAATGAAGACTTACCTCTCCTTATACAAGGCAAACGCTACGAGGCTGCTTTCTTCCACCAGTTCTATTGGGGAAGGACCATCCCTCCTGTCGCCCGACATTTCGACTCTTTCAAACTGTTGGCGCCAGCCACAGCTCTTGTCGTCATAAGCGATGATCTCAATTCTGGTAGACTGAAGTCTGAAGCTACGGTAACATCCAACAAGGATTACGCAGAGGATGCCATGCGCTTCACAATGGACGAGTATGGCAGCTTTAAGGCAGCAGATGTAGTTGTCGCTATCACGGAGCAAGATAGGAAGAAAATTGGGACTTTCGCGGAGTTGGAAGAAAATGACGTTTATTTACTTCCCTATAGCACTATGGACCTTGGGCCTGACCCAGGTGCAACACTGAAGAGTTGGTCGGAACGGACAGGCTTAGTGTTCCTTGGAGCCGCAACCAAGACAAATGTAGAGTCTTTGAAGTGGTTTGTCGATGAGGTGTATTTTTACATCCAGATGCAGATACCAACTGTTACACTGGACATTGTAGGAGACATCCTGCAACCCCAACAAGGGGCTATTAGTGCCAAGGATGCCGAGCGCATTGAGTCTTTGCATGGTGTAAGATACCGGGGTCCCCTACGAGATGTTGCCTCTGTGTTCGGCAAGGCTAGAGTGTTTGTGTCCCCTCGGATCATCAGTTCTGGAGTTAGTACCAAGAATATTCTGGCCATGCAATACGGGCTGCCACTTGTAACCACTCCTCAGGGGGCAGAGGGCTTCGCAAAGTGGAAAGGAATACCGATCAGTGCCAGTGAACCCCAACATTTTGCAGCGAAGGTTGTGGCGGTGCATGAGAACCAGCTGTTATGGGAGAAGCTCTCCGCGCTGGGGCCACAATATGTGCAGAGATTCTTTTCAGTCAACTCCTCCTTGTCTGCAGTAGAGCGGCTGTGTGCTGCGGCAACCAAACATCACAGAAAACGGCGGAAGAACGTTATGGCAGGGCGACTACCGAGGCATCGCCAAGCTCAAGAGCTAGAATGAGGGCACTCGTTTGAGCGGTTAAAAAGCTAAGTACGTGGAGAAAAGGAAGGAGTGTGGCGGGCGGAATTGTCTCGTCACAGTAGTCTTGAAGACTGCTGGTTACAGTGACCACTCGCTAGGGCATATAGATGAGGATAGGCCCATCCGGGGATTCGATCTCTCTCAGGCTAGTCCCATATGAGACGAGTCTAGACATGAGGCTATCGGCCAGAGGGCTCGGAGTGTGCGTTGAATGGCGATAGACAGGAAGCCTCTGATGGCCGCACACTGATGCAAAGGGCGCCTTTTTCATTAAAATAAAGAAGTTGACTATCCTGACAGAAGGATTCCTGACGGATTGGCGGCTGCTTGAGATTGGCTCTTGTCTGCTTGCTGAACTGTGATGATCTTCTTAATCTCGCCAACAAGGGTAGGGTGATACTTCTCAGTGTCCATAAATAGCCCTAGCAGAGTGTCCACGTGCGTCCCTTCCGGGAGCACCACAATTGTTGATCGCGCATTGAACTTTTTCTGTTGGAGCCGATCACAGAGCCAAAAAGTCGTTAGAAGTAATGGATCAGCGGCTTCTACAAGGGAAAGGATTTGACAAGAAGGTACATACCAGAAGTTCATGAAAGCGCCTGGAGGAGCCCAGCGGCACCGTCTATCATTTGGACGGCAGAAGGGTGTCAGGGCCAAGGTTACCATTGACAAAGATACTTTACGATGTCTCACCTCGTCTCTTGCCCCATGAACGAGACACATTGGTGGAAAATCAAGTCGAACTGCCGGATGCAGAATGAGAATGGAGGTAACTTCATTATCGCATCATGACTGAATCTTACCCCTTTTGGCCGACATCTTCTGGAGAAGCCGCTGAGGAGAGTACAGCTCAAAATTCGCCTCTCCTAGCATAGCAGGTAGCATTGGAGATATCCTATGCACGCCATTCTGGAAAAATGGTGGAATGACGCGCTGTGACTCATGAACATAGTGATCTACTATGTCATACGGTCCACTTAGCCCAATAAAGCCCTAGACATATAAGCTTAGTGCTGCAGATTAGACGGCAGATTGTAAGGCAATCAGCGTTGAACCTTGATGCTATCCACTTCCTCTGTCCTCTCCACCCTGTCTTCCTGAAGAAAAGGGACCGGTGGACTGTCTTCATTGTATAAATAGGCTTCCCAGTCCAGAGGCTGATGGTGTAGGTTAGAGAGTGGCAGTCCAGTACTTCTAATACATCCTGTCACCCACCTTCATCTCTGCTCCCAGCCCTTTCACACCAGCCTTTTGAATGGCTCGCTGCACCAGCAGCAGCGAACAAAGGTGTGCTCCTGCGAAGCAAATTCTTAAGAAGAATGCACCTGATAACATCGCATGAGGGCTCTAACTGCACCTGAAGAGTGGCCTACAAGATAGATCTGGTCCATATCACCTCCGTAATAGTGGATGTGGTCCCTTGTCCAGCGAATCTCCAGAGGTAAGTACTAACTTAGAGTCGTGATAAAGACTCGGGCAGAATCAAAAGAGGTCCTACCACTCTCTCAAGGTCGTCTAACATGTCTTCCACATTCCCTTCTGGGTACACTGAATAATCAGGAACCACGGTGACGAATCCTTGTCTTGCCAGCTCTTCACCCACAACCCCGCACTGCCACTTATGCCCAAAAGCCCAAGCTCCACCATGGACAAAGATGACCACGGGGCTCTTTCCAGTTGCTGATAGGAAGTGATTAGTCCACAATACATTAGCCTACTACTGCAAGTGCGGCTGAAGTGTACCTTCCACGCCGCTGCCAACTACGCTGTACACATCAAGGTTATTGCGCCGTCGAGTGCCATATGGAGCATTGCAATGGAGTCGTCGTGATAAGCGTGACTGTAGGATAGCTCCCAGAACTGCAGGTTCACTGTTCCATGAAAGATAAGCGACGGTACCCAGCTGCAAGGAATATCCAGGTTGACTTACCCTATGGCAAGCGAGACTTCTCCAACGAAGTTCAGGTATGCAAGAATCTTATCCTTGATGGAACGGCGAATAATGTACTTGAGGAACCGCATGTTTAGCTCCACCTTCACCTTCCGCAGCAAACGGAACTGAGTAGAAATCATCATCACATAGCGTAGAAGTGTGTAGACGAAGAAGACTAGGAGATACCGGCGGCTGGTGGGAGAGAGGAAGAACCTGTTGGTCGCAGGTTGGACAAGGGGTTAGCTACCATTGAATAGAGAAACAGAGGCAGAGTACAAAGAGAAACGTGGCGGTACACAGGCTACGAGTAAGGTTGAGTAGGCAGGACCAAAGGGCGGACAGGGCAGACAGGACCTTCTCTTATTGGAAACTAGCGCCCGGCTCAATGCCAGGCTTGCGATTAAGTGAAATACCCTGCTGGTGTACGGCATGCTTTAGCCAACTGCCCTTTGCCCCAAGCAGGAGGTCCTTTCTCTTCCAATCTCTTTTAGGACTGCGTGTGCCACAAGAGCTTCTTGCTTCGCGGAAGCCACCACAGACGATCCGTGCAAATATCGTTTGGGATCTGATTGCCCTGAACGGGTCGGTAAGCTTTCCTTGACAATGCCCCGATCGTCTCGGCAGACTCCCCTTAACACAATGCCATGAACGTCTTGGTAATCTCCTCTTGATACCAACTGCTAGCGAAGCACGAATGAGACTGGATGAAGACTCCAGACAGCACTCTGGCACAGCAACGAGGAGCTGTGAGTCTGTTGAAGAAGTGTGGCTACTAGCGCCGATGGAAGAAGCCTTGAGAAGCACGACACGTCTAGGACTGTAGGCTAAGGAGGATAGAGATCCCTTTTCGTTCTCGCCCGCTTGTCGGTTGATGTTCAAGGTTGATTCTCTCAATCGATACTTGATGGTCGTATTATTCTCTGTCTTTGAGTAAAGCCCAAGATCAAAAGCTGTTCAAGTGCCTTTGAAAGCGCTTCTCATATTATTACGCTAGATCATCTGGAGAATCAATAACTGTAGTAACCAGTTCACCTAGCCGTTAGGCTTCAAATTGGGGGCAACGATGAGTTGAAGACAAAGAAGACAGGCACCAAACTTCCACTCTCAAGCATGCTGCCCATCATCATCTCATATGCACCCAGTCTCACAGAGACATCTCTTGCCAATAAGCCAATAAGTCATCACGGTCAGAAGCCGCAGGAGAGTACGGCTGATACGCTTCTTTTCGTATCTCAAATTATTGAGAAATTTACTTCCTCTTGTTGATTGGAAGGACGACTTTACAGACAACTCTGACGCTTATCGACTGTCTATCATTTGTCAAGTCGTCTCATCAAGGTGTGGGACTTACTTGCACTGAGAGGACGCAAGTAGGGGCCAGAGAATTTGAAAGAAGAGAAGGTGCTTTTTTGCGCGGCGTTGAGCGCTTGAGGACGAAAGACCCCCAGGTAGCACAAAGTCCTTAGCTTGTGGTTGTGCATTTGGTGACGTTTGCCTATCCTTTGTAGTCTGGAGGATTTGTGGCATTGCCCCAGTTAGGATGAGTAGTGATGAAACCCGCGCGCTTATTCCAGTAACGACCCCTGCGAAGGGAGAAACTCTGATTGGTACTTCGGCACCCAATAGCAGCCCGGACTTCGGGCCGGAGTCTCCGCTCTCTGATGAAGGTACCATGCCATGGCGTCAAATTTCCGGCATCGCTCCCACATTCTTCAGAATAGCTTATATTACTATGCACCTTCTAGCACTTCACTTGCTACAGAATATGCGCGAGGCGTTCACTGCAAAGCAAGGAACTATTGATGGCAAGGTGAGTTTAGCGGTACTTGTGTAGGCTTTCCTCGTCATTGAACAACCGTTTCCATTCCATGAAGGAAAGCGCCATAGGAAACCAAGATGTAGTAGGGACGCACACATCGCCGGACGGTATGGTCTTTAAGTTTAAGAAGACGCCAGGACGTCGCAAGTCTCTTAGAAGAGGACGTCCCGCGGCTAATGCACTTTACAAAGAGATTACGCGCACCTTTGACGAGGTACCAGAGCCGTACAAAACCAACTTAAAAGTACCTCACTTCTTCCTGTCTACCACCAGATGAGTTTATCCGCATTAACAAGCCCGGAAGAACGCAAACCAAGCTCTCTTCCTTCGGAGCCTCCTATCACCGGTATCTATTCTAGGCACCTATCTGACGCCACTACCAACCGGTAAGTGTATAGTGCTCTGCGGTCCTCCTAACCTGCCTCTAATCAGATCTGACGCATCCTTTTAGTACCAGGCAAGAGCGATCTCTGGGCTTTGGGCATAGTGAGAAGGCTAAAGAAGGTAGTGCGGCGAGTCTTTGTAGGGCAGCCTAGGTCCAGCTTGCTAACATCGCACCCGTCATTCAGAACCTTCCTCTGCGCGCTCTCGTTCGACGCTGGACACGACTCTTGGTACACTATAACAAGTGTCAGCCATAGTGGCTGTAAAGTGTTATGAAACTTACATCATTCTATGGCGTAGGTGGCAAATCTCGGTTGCTACAGCCCACAAGGATAAGGACACCAAAGAAGCTCTCCAGCCGGTCCATCTCGTCTTCCATTCACCTGAAGGTATGGTCCAGTAATGTACAATACTGTTGTAGGTACAATACCTTAACATGCTCTGCGCTTTGGTTACAGCGAGAATCTGCAGAGAACAGGAACCCGCAAATCCCAACTATCACGACTCGTTCTGTCTTAGAGAAGTACCAGCCCCTTGCCGCTGGAAAGTTCAAGGACGATGCTCTGAATACTACTACTGCTACTGGGATCCGTAGACCCTTCACAAGCAAGTAACAAATATCACCTGTTCTCTATGACCTTACAATACATAAGGATCCCATTCATGAGAGGAGTCTGATTTGGAGCAGTTAAAGAGTTCATGGTGCGGTGGTGGTGGTGATAAGTGACAAAGAGGCTGCATCACCAACTTCAAGAAACAGTGATGAGATAAATGGAAGTAACGCCCAGTCAGATGTGATGACACCAATGAGCGAAAGCACATTCAAGAAAGTGTATCCCATCGCCGCAACCGTGACACGTTTTGTACGATTTGTAAGGTGAAAAAGTATTTGCCCAAAAATTTTTCAAAGAAGCTTATACCAAGGACTCTGACGAAGACAAGCCGATAACTCCACCTGTTGATGAGAAATGGTGGCTTGTTATCTACACCATGTATTATTATCACTGCTCACACGGCAGTCTATTCGTTCTTCTCCTCGTCCTATTGATACAATAGAAAAGCACGTTTGCGACGACTTTTCAAACTCCTGCCTCCCATGATAAGAACACAGAAGTGTGGACACTGTAGGGCTAGTTAACGTTGCTCCCTTCGGGCTTGCAAATCTTTGTTAACAGCGGACCTCGCCATGCACAGAGTGCTGCCCTAGCAGTGGCTGTCGGTCACATTCCCCCATCATGCGACCAATTTGGGTCAGCCGAGAAAGCACATTATGATGAAGTCTTGGATTTCTAGCAAATAGTTCTAGTTCTGCCTTATTAACAAATTCTTTGGTGCAGCAACCAAGCTCTGCGACTTCATCGCCACCTTCTTCCTCGCAGCATTAATATGACGTGAAGAAGAGGTAAGCAGTCAACTGGAAGGTAGCAGGAGGTGGCTTCTTGGTCTTGTTACAGTGTGATTTGAAGGGGTCCTTCTTTTTATTGTGTTGGCGTTGTTGCCTTCTAGAGAGCCACTAGTTTGCAATTATCTCAGGCTGCGAGAAACTTATTTCATCTACATTTTGGCTTGCTCGACACGTTCCCTACCAAACGACACCTTGCGCCGGACATGCCAAGAAAGCGAAGCTGATTCTTAGGGTTATTAGTCCAGACTATCCTCTTGACAGTATGGGTGGGACTAAATATAGTAAAGGGAGCAGAGAAAGACACCGCCATGTAGCAATCAGAGAAAAGAATTTTCGCATTATCTCTTCCCAGCGTCTCCTCATCACATTGGGGGGTCCAAAGGGCGAGAAAGAGAGAGAACGCAACACTGTTCTTTTGCAAGGTTTTAGGAGGTCTGCCAGGGCTGGGATCGGCGAGTTAAATAGAGGCCACTGTTGGGAACGGGTGGTGCCAGCCCTATCACTTTATTTCAATCGAGAAGCTGCTCCCATAATTATGATGCTTCTTCTCTTCTCCTCTCAAATATCTGCTTGCCTTTCCGCTGTCGCTTTACCAGTACACTGGTGGAGAGGAGCGCTACACAGAAGATAGTCGAGATGACTTTTGTTCCGCACCTGCTGGCGGTTTGTTCTTCTTACTTCTTGCCTTCATTCTTTCACGTAGTCGTGTCCCTCCTATGTGTTGGTTGAAGAAGATCATAACATCTCCATTGGTGCTGCCTTCTTCTACTAAGTTCCTTCTCCCTTGGTTTGGAGGACCATCAATCTTCGCCCGCCACCACCACCTTCAGTCTAAGGTCACCATTGTTCGCCGCCACCACCTTCTTCTCAAGCTTTGGCCTTCTTCTCAAGCTTTGGCCACGAGCCATCGATGAGGAGGCAGAAGAGGGAGGACAAACCAAAGAGAACGAAGGTAAGCCATCCAAGTATCTTTTGTACCAAGCACTTCATACAGCAAGCACACGTCCAGTCCTTGTTCGTCTTCATAGATAGAAGAGGCGTCTTCATTCGGAACCAGTACTCTTAGCGGCTGTCTATCCTTGACCAGCATGAACATGTCCCTGAGGCAGAATAATGGCGAGTGAGAGAAAGCCGGAGCCTCAAAGATGGCGCCCCCCCGGCCCCCTGCCTGCCATCTGCTGTTCGCTCTTGGGCTTGCAAACAGGGGGGTACGGCCTATTTCGGTAATAATACGCCACGACAACATAGCCCTTATCCTAGACTAACACATTATTCCCGTGGTAATAATACTGTATGAGTTTTGGATTGAGGTGGAAAAAGGGGTGCTGCCTGGGAGAAATAGTGGTACCTACCACGACCCCAAGAACACAACCAGATCTTGCCTTTTAGGTGGCTTGCTTTTCAAGGGCATCTGATTCTAAGGCCTTACCACTACGAGAACTACAAGACCCAGAATATTAATGTCACTCAGGTGGGTTCGATGCACCACGTTTGCCCGGGGGTGGTTGATATAGTGTTATAAACGGAGCTTTTACAAGCATTGGTCCCAATCTCCCACTTTTCCACCCTTGGCCAAATACTTTTTTCCTCCTGCCCCCACCATGGTCTCTGTCCTTCCTGTCCACCCTCGGCGATTGCTGGATGAAGAGCTTACTTTCTCCTGTTGCTGCAGCAAGTGGATCTGTAAGTGGAGGTTGAAGATGGCGCCGCCATCATCGTCATTACGACCAGAGTTGAGGGTCCATCTTCTCGTTGCAGCTTCTCCTCCGTTCCCCAAGCTCAAGTTACAGTCCTTCATTACGACCTTGCGAGAAGTGGCTTGCTTCCCACCTAAGTATGCAGTGTGGGTAGGAGGAGGAGGAGGGGGGGAGGCAGCTTCATCAACCTGTGGAGCGGGGAATCATATATGGGGTACAAGGAGCACCGACCGCTTCTCAAACAGAAATATCGCTGCGTTAATGAAACCATGGAGGTATGTGCTGGTTCTTTTTCCTCCCTTATCATGGCAGTCCCACATCCACCAAGTTCTGCGCAGCGGTTCTGGCAGTTATTTCATTACGACCATGGATGGGGCGAGCCTTGGAGCAGGCACATTCTGAAGGAAGCTATAGCTATGATGACTCTACAACCACCATACAACCAGAGTGGCAGCATAAACGGGTGCAATAGAAGAGTAGCAGGGGTCTAGGGGCATCTTGTTGGGGAAACAAATGGGGGAAGAGGGACAGAGTAGCAGCAAAAAGCCCTGCACAACATGCTCCCACATCCTCGTCACGTCCCTCACGGTAACAGGTATAGCTTACCCAGCCTCAACTTTCCAGAGGAAACTTCCTCCACAACCCATTGCTGTACTACCTCCCATCTCCCTCCTCCTACCCTCTCAATCCTTGCCATCTTTGATACATTTGTCTCTCTTCTTTGTACTTATTCGGAGCTCAACTTCAATGCATATTGCAGCCTTGGGCCTATGAGCGGCCCTTGTCACTTGTCCAGACTAATCTCACTCTCAAATATCCAACGAGATCAACAAGAGCCTATCCCTACTACTTTAGGAGGCTTAGCCCTATAGTAAATACACCAAATACTCAAGGCCTCCCATTACCTACACTTTGCCAACCATTACAATGGCTCCAGGTGGCTATGTAGAGCAGCGCGACAAACCCGAGGGTGAGGAAGAGGTTGACTATCCTCTCTGGAGACTGGCAGGCGTCGCCTCCTCATGGATTGGGATTCAGATGCTTTGGGGAACCAACTTCTCCGTCACTCAGCCATACATGGAGAAGGGT
>FLMG01000370.1:0-17824 GCA_900088475.1 Hyphochytrium catenoides | reverse complement strand
CTCTCTCTCTCTCTCTCTCTCTTTCTAGCTCTCGCTTGCTTTGTTCCTTGTTCTACCGATACTACCGTTTCCAGTTGACATCTGGCTTCTTTCTTCCTTCGCCACTTATCTTTCTTCTTCTTGCTTCGTGTCCTAAAAGATCATTCTCTTTCATCTTGCATTCGCTCTCTCCCTTTCAAATCTTACTTCCAAGTTCTTCCTGCACTTCTTCCTTATGTTTCTTCCTGTCAGGTTATAAGTTCATTCCTCTTCATTGTTCTCTCTCTCTCTCTCTCTTCCTTCTCCTCGTTCTCTCTTTCCCTCTCTCTCTCTTTCTTTCTTTCTCTCATTTCTTTCTCGTTCCCTCTTCCCATTTTCTAATCATCATCCGTAGATATGGCGGCCTATTGGAAGAGCATTGGTTTGGACGTGAGCAGAGGCGCCGCCCTCCTGGGCGCCCACGCTATTATGGAAGACGGGAAAGGCAGAGCCGATGGCGCGCAGCAGTTCAAATGGACTAACAAATGGTACACGGACCAGTGGGCCGGCAATCTGACGGTCTCCACGAACAAGTATACGAAGGCGAAGGAGGTCCATTGGACAGGAGATGCCAACTGGCAGTACACCGTCTCAGACGCAATGAACTCTCCCATCAATCTCTGTCCGTTCTCTAACGGGAAGCTCATGAATCAAGAGAAACTGTCTGAAGATGTCCGGGAGTGGGCTCAGGAGATCCTGGAATATACCGTGAGCAACACAGATTGGCTGCAGTCCTACGCCGAAGCGTACAAGGACCTGACGGAGGTCGGGGCCGTGTGGACGAGCAAAGGAAAGTTCACAATCCCAGGTCTCTGACCTCCTCGTCCAAAAGACTAAATATATTTTAACCGTCGTATCAGCAAGGCGCTGAGCTTGAGATTTTTAGGGATGAGTAAGAGAGACCGCAGCAAGACAGAGGGAGAAGAGTAGTACGTCCAACAAGAGAAGAGAGAGAGAGAGGAAAAGAGATAAGAAGAAGAGAGGAATTGTTTAGAGGAGAGAGAGAGAGAGAGAGAGAGAGAGACAGAAGGAGGGAAGAGGAGAGGGAGAAGAGGGGAGAAGACGTACACACCCAACAAGAAGCAGCACAGACACGGACGCTTGACGAGCTTCACCCAGGCCCAAAAGTGAGAAAGAAGTAGCCATTCTCGGCAACATGCACAAGAAACGTATGTCCGTAGGACGCAGCTGAGATTGAACGAGGAGCTTTTCCGATATCGAAAAGCGATAGAGAAAGAGGAGAGATGCAATACAAGGGAGAGAAGAAGAGGAGGTAACAAAGCGCCGAAGGAGGGAGAGCCTTACCACTGAGAAACAAAACTGAGCAGTGAAGGACAGCCAAGAAGAAGGCAGGAGAGAGAGAGAAGAAGAACACAATTGAGGAGGAGAGAGTTAAAAAAGAGAGAGAAGAACGGAAGAAAAAAGCCAGAAAAGTTGAGAGACGAGAAGCAGAGCCGCCCCACTGCAAGCAGGAAAGCCAGGGTTGTGACAGGACATCTGAACCCAAGCAGCTAAGATTTAGAATTGACGCAGCAGATTCGTTTTCAGTATCTACAGCCCCTATCTGGAGATTATTGTGGCTTCAGAAGTCAGTCTGCAGATTCAATCCGTGGCACAGACTGGGTTCATCCTAAGACTACTCGAGAGTTGTGACGACTTATTCCTACTGCTGCCGGCCGCGGAAGCTCTCAGCAAAGCGCCGATCAACACAAGAAGGAAGGCCAGCAGCTTAACGATGACCAACCTCCAGGAAGGGTGACAAGGATGCTAGCGTCGATGATCATTTTTGCCATTAACTCTTGTAAGGCGGCACGTTATCTCATGCAAGATTGCAACAACCTCGGGCGAGAAAGGCCTTTATTATTTTATCTGCATGCAAGATCGAAACCCTGGAGAGGAATAAAGGTTAGTTGGTGGTTGGCCTTTGTTATACGGAGTAGTTTTTTTATAAAAAAATCCCATCGATGATAACGGAGAAGAGGATCACTAGCTAACTATCGATGAGGTGACTGCTGA
The DNA here is from genome assembly GCA_900088475.1 of Hyphochytrium catenoides. Classification (NCBI taxonomy): domain Eukaryota; class Hyphochytriomycetes; order Hyphochytriales; family Hyphochytriaceae; genus Hyphochytrium; species Hyphochytrium catenoides. Next base: position 15,790 of record FLMG01000370.1, on the reverse strand, counting down.
AAGAATAGACCTGGGACACAGAACTCTATGCAGTTCGTCGAAAGGCTATGGTATAGTTGGAGGAGGAGCACTCCTACGCTTCGAAGTATGCTGACAATTGTGCGGCCGCGAAAAGGGAGACGGTAGTGTAGTAGAAAGTTTATAAGAAGAAGGCTCTGCCTCCCATGCATTATTAGAACGACGACTGCTGCTGATACAAGCTCGGCGCCGCCGGCCCCCTGGTATACTGCTGACGCTGAAAGTGATGAACATCTTATTCAGCTGGGCGCTCCTCCTGTTTCTTTTGCTTTCCGTTCGCGTTGTTGAGCGGAAGATCGCTTGCTGCCTCATCATTCCTTTATCTGTTTCTTCCGACAACGTATAAACTCTCAACAACGCGAAACTCTCCGAATGTCGACTGTTCTGCCTCATCATTCCGTTCACGTTGTTGTTGAGCGGAAGAGCTACGGGTGGAATCCCAACAGACCAGTCGACATTCGGAGAGTTTCTCTCCCCATCCAACGAGCGAAGGTAATCCAACCGCTAATACGTTTACCTATAGAATACTACTGGACAAAGTTGAACTAAGCTCGGTCGTAAGAAGTATCACCACCCGGGTTAATGCATAGAACTACAGGAAAGTAACAACATTCTAACTAGCTATTGAAATATTCTTCACAGCTGTCATGAATTCATGGAAAGTTGCGAGGGCAGGCCGTGGAGTCCACATGGAGAGCTCTTCCTTTACAGAAATTTTGTTAATAACGGACTACTGGTGGTAGGGGCGCCATCGACGACAACAATAACTATTAATAGGCTGGGTTATAGGCTCCGTATTGCCACGTGGAATAGACCCCAGAGAAGAGAAAAGAAGAAAGAGGCTCTCAACTTTTTCTCTGTAGAACGGATACCAGGCGCATCCAGGTCCAGACGCGCCTAAGCAAGATCAGGTCCAGTGCTCGGTCTGAGAATAAGAACCCAGAGCGTTGTGTCCTTTACCGTGCTGCTCAGGTGGTTCAAGGTTTACGGTGCATGGACTTCGTCACTATTGACGTGTGCATGGGAAGACATTGTCGGGTAGTTACCAGTTAATAGTAGAACATAACGGAAGCATAGGAGCTGATGTGCCATTCTACTACCTCCTAGTAGTTCTACACAGGGAAAAAGTAAAAGGTTGGAACAAACACTATTACTAGACGTCAAAATGTAACACTACTCTGGACGTCAGTCATCAGTTGTATGCGGGAAGTAATCTCCGTTCTCTGCCTACGATTATATAATAATATTATGACTGATCTCCGTGTTTTAGCTCCGCCCAATATAAAATATAAAGACTGATCTCCTCCTCGGTTCTCCTTTCTTCCAAAAACGGAGAACGGAAAATACTTCACGCAAACTCATCGGTTGTGATCGTAGTAGTCGTCGTTCCTGTGGTGGTTTCTACCATGGCCCTCGAGAATTAGTAAAGTGCTAGCCCTGGTAGTCCTTATCTTATACTGACTGCCACCACCTCCCTGTAAACGTTTTGACATAGCCTGCAAAAAGATGCGTTGACGGAGCTGTTGGCGGTAGGGGAGAAGAGAAGAGATGGTGGAGCGAATTAAAGAGAGAGAGGCGCTCCCGAAAGACGACGTGAGAAAGCCTTTACAGTACTTGCTTTTCGGGCTCCGTCTTCTTCTTCTTTCCCTGTTCCACAAAACGAGCATAGTTAATAAATAACAGTAGAACTTGGAATAGATCCCAGAAAGATTCCTTCTGCCCTCCAAACATCTTAGGAGGCCCTCTTCACTCATTGGCTCATTATGTGCTCCCTCCAAAACCAGTCTTAAAATTATTGTACTTCTTGAAAAGAGACCCCGATACAAGCCGACCAACTGGAGCCCATCGCCCCAAGAAAAGCCCTGAAGGCAATGGCCACTCCATCCCCTCCACGAACAACCGGTGACTACTGCTTTTTTCCCCTCCTCCTCGGATTCCCTCATTCGACCATTCTCCTCACTCAGTGTTAAGGCTACAGCCCCGGACAGCGCGGTCGTCCTCTAAGGGTGACCATCCGCGACCACAGAGCAAATCCTGACCGCAGACCTTTAACGCTCTCCGATTCATTTCGTATGACAGAGAGCGACAACAATGGATTTCTACCAGCAGATCCCACCAACGCCGGCTTCCGACCAGCGGGGCGCTATCGAGAATGTTGAGGGGAGCCAGAGGTTTGCCATTGCTCTTCCAAGCTCCAGAACCTCTGCCACGATACCTCTTTTCCACAGTGAGGAACGAGGTTATCCTGCCGAGTCTGACAGCTCCACCGCTAAGACCTGGGAGTCGCAGCGTCCTCGAAAAAGGTTTGCCATGATTGTCTCGCTGAGTGTGGGACTTGTAGGTGCTGGTCTGGCTGCTTTTCTTCTTTCTTCTGGACCTCCTCAAGAAGGTGACAATCATGCAGCATCCGCAAACGACAGCTCGCCCATCTCACCCTCCATTTCCATGGCTCAAACCTCTTTCGGGCCGACGATTCCCGCCAACTCTTCCCAGTTATATGGCTATACTCTCGACCCGATAAACTATGGCTATACAATGGCCGACACCATCGAAGCTACTCTGAAAACATTACGCAATATTGAAGTCGAAACACCAAATGCTACAGGAGCTGGTAAGGTCTGGTTCTTCAAGCACAAAGTCCGTGTTGCCATTGCCCTTCTCTACTCAACTCTAGCTTACGAGCTTGGCCATCGCCCCCAGAACGTGCCCCAGGAATATTACCAGCAGTTGATGGGAGAACACGGAATAGCGCAAGAGTTCTTTGGGGTTAAACGCCTTCCTCATCAGGGTGATTTTGAGAGCTATGACTATGACTTTACTGATGTGGAGTCGCAGGGAGACTACGGCTTCTACGCACGGGTTCCAGACCGTGGAATGTGTGTCTTCGCGTTCCGCGGCACAGTGGGCTCTATATCTACTTCAGGTCCTTCAAGGACCTGGTTACGCAATACGAACTGTATGGGTGGCACAATGAGTTCCTGGGTTAGTCCGACGACCGACGTTATCTACGAAGGAAGTAACGGATTCCTTCACTATTACAAAGAGTTTATGAGGGAAGAAGTGATGAAAGCTTTGGAATCTTGTACGCTCAGGGATCATCAACCAAAGTACTCGTGGTCGGTCATTCTCGCGGCGGAGCGTTGGCGTCAATTGCTGGTGTTGATATTATGGATTACGCTAAGAGAAAGGGGTTTGCGTACTCGGAGAACGATGGGTTGCAAAAAATTCACATCATCACCTTTGGAGAGCCTCCCTCTGCGGTCTCTGCATCTCCGTACTTGTTGGATGGCAAGTATGTGAAATACCGCATTATGCATGAGAATGACATAGTTCCGGCGGCAGGGCCACGATATCATTGGGGAACTCCTATCATCCTTCACAGTTCTTCCTGTTCAACACCGCCTTGCCCGCTGAATAACAGGGTTCTTTGGTTATTGGGTCGCAACGACCAATTTTCTGGGATGGATATACGGACCAAGCTGTCGAATACTCGGAAAACTGAATATCACGCCTTAGAGAGCTACAGAAACTTTCTGTTCGAAGACTGCCTTCTATACTTTACTCAGTTGTCTTCTGGTGTGGCTTATCGTCAATATGGCGTTGGAAATCTCTTCGGCGGCCCTTCTTCAGCAGACAAGGAGTACTGCATGCTTTCATCAACCTTGGATAATGCTAACTCCGTCGACAAATGCGATCCCATGAACCATTGCTGCAGTAGTTATAATGATGCTTGTGAGCCCGCACCGCCTGAAGGATGTAGCAAGGATCCATATAGCAAATACAATGGATCACCGCCCCGTGAACCTGTGAACTGGGCTGGATATCGTTTTACCACGAATGACAGATGTGGGTCGCATTATGAGTGGCGCGCATGTAAGGCCACGTTTTGTTGCTCAAAGTGGGGCTACTGCGGAGAAGACAAACCTTGGTACTGTGGGTATCATGGTGGTATATATGACGGACAAGCGAATCTAACTTATGATGGACCACGGCCACAGCCCACGGATCCTCCTCCCCCTCGTATGTTGCGAACCTGAATCGCGTTTATGCCGAATTCTTTCTCTACGTGCCACGTTCTGGGCCTTTGTGATTTAGGACTGGTACATTTTCGACGTGCTCAGTAGGCGAGAGATTGTTGAACAGAAGCGGGATACGAGGGCTGATGCAGGGGGTTTCCACCGGGAGAAAGAGAGGGCAGTTCAGGGAATGGGAAGATACAAGCGAGAACATCATTTATAATTTGTCTGTTTCGATATCTGCTGGAGCGCTCAGGATCTGATCTTGCATTTTTCTCTCTGTTTGGCCTGCACTTTGTGTCTCGATTGAACAGTGGTCCCTATTATGCTTACCATGGTGCTTTCCCAGCTAGGTGTTTCGCGGAGGATTCTCGGGTGATTTTGCTTGGAGGCGAAAGAAAGAAGATTGTCGACGTCTCTCTTGGTGACTATGTGCTGTCTTCCTCGGCTTCAGGTGCGCGCTGGTCGCTTACCCTCTCCGCTAACCCTCATCCCCCACTCATTTTTTATCTGTTCTTTTGTATGTTTGACATTGTGATGGGCACAGTGCTGGCCAATATCCTGCCCTCTTCTTGCTAAGAGAGTCTTCTCGGTTGCAAGAATTTTATAGCTGTGTCTCCTTATCTGTTTATGTGTTCCCTGAGAGGGTGGTGTCTTGCTCGAGGCTTGGAGGATGACATACGCTAATGATGCTGGGGACCACTTTTCTTTGAGTGCTTCTTGTAGTAATCCTTTTACTACCGTTAAGCTTCTTCTTTCCTTCCTGTCGATCCATCCACTTTTCAACTGTTTTAATGGCTTCTGCTCCTACTTTCCTATTAACTTCTCGTCGGTCAGGAGTGTTGGGCTGGACCCAGGTCTATCACAAGCAGGTTCATAATGGCGATAGCGGGTCAATTAATACTCTGCTAAGGTACGCCCTTGACCAGTTCCTTCAACTTTGGAGTGCTCTTCGTCTCAAGTGCTGCAGTTTCTTCTCTGACTTAGCGTCGTCTTTCACATCAAACAAGCCTTTGATCTCCTGCTTGGTCACCAGAGTGAGTTTGGCAATTGTCTTCTCGCTATACCAAGCCTGTCGGCTTGTCATGAAGTTGTATCAGCATACGGCACCAGGGAGCGAGAGCCCCCACTGTTGGATTTTAACGATGCTCCCATTTTTTTGGCACACTTTCAGCGTTGAGCTGCAGGTTGTTGATGCTTGTCCGGGATCTGAGGGTCAAGACGGCTCTTGCGTAGAAATTATCACCCTGCGGTTGACACCTGAGCATCTTCTCTATCAAGCCGTTGGCAATTCGGCACCGCATCCTTGGCGAGGGAAGGAAGATGCAGTAGCTGTACCGGCAAGTTCTCTCACATCAGGAGACGAAGTCCTGTACTATTCTTCCATGGTAAGCGGGAACTGGGGCCAGCGTTAGTTTAAAGAAGCTTTTTGGCGAATATTTAGGTTATTACTTTTGCAGTTTGGACATGGACACAAATGTAGAGCTGGACAGACGAGCGAGGCAGGGAACAGAGGCTGGTACAAGGAAGAGAGCCAGAGAGAAAAGAGATGAACAATGCTCAACGAAGACAGAGGAAATGTGTCTGCGGACAGATCCCGGCTGCCTAACAAAACAAAGGCCCAAATCTTCTTCAAGCAGTATTAACCCGTGCTCCTCATCCCATATCAGCATCAGATTACCCTTCGGGCAGTGGTGCGCCGGGTATCGGAGGAAAAAGAGAAGGTGTCGCTTGTAAACCTCTACACCATGGACGGTAATCTGGTAAGGAGGCCGTTAGTATTTCCCTTTTCTCTGGTTTTGTTTTTTCATTCCGTTCTTTCTGCTGCAGCTGTGGCCCTTCTTGCTCTCAGTCAGCGTGTTCCCCTTGTTTGTCTCCTTCCGCGTCTGTTTTCTTACTTATCGCTCGATTTACTTTTCCGTATTGGTGGGCAAGCTTATCGTGGCTTTCTTCTCTCTCTCGGTGGTGCGTGTTGTTGCCCTTCCTCTGTCTTCGTTTCTCCGCATTGCCATGATGGGAGGCACCTAACCCACGCATTCACCCTTGCGTCTTATTTGCAGATCGTAAATGGCGTAGTCTGCTCCAATTTCGCTGCCCTGTACCCCACATTAGGCGGTCTTCTCTTGGCGGACTCCATTCCCTATGTGTATTATGCCTGGCATCGGTTTCTCTTCTTCTCTTTTTTTCTCTCTTCCTCTCAGCGTGAGTTACTGTCCCAGTTCTCGGCAAGTGTTTCGGAACACCTCGTCGTTCCAGCATTTGAGATGCTTTGGACGGTTCTCTCCGTTCTCTTTGGTGCCTGGTGGTGGGCAACTGTACCGGGGTGCTGGCTGCTGGCAAGGGGATACTTCAAGAAGACATGCTTTCATTAACTGAGCGGCTGCCGGTGACATGGATGTCTTTTCATGCTTTTCAACCCAGAACTTGCGAGGAGACTGTGAGCTTATTGAAAGCAGGAGAGAGACGAAAAGAGAGTAATAAGAGAAGAGACACGCTGTAAGGTGGAAAACCCAATAGCTGCTAGGTAAACTGATGTTAGTTAGCAGCCTGCATTTCTTTTCTTATGAAAGATAAAAATAGAGACTTCTTTGCTCTAATCATATGATTACGCTTGGTCCTAGTAATCTCTCGTCTGTCTCTTGTGTGTCTCTCTCTCGCGGGCGGTCTCTCTCATTTCCTCCTGTTGTTTCGCTCTTCTCTTCCGTGTCGGTCTTTCCTTACTGTTTCACCACCTTCAGGTTCTCTCTTTCTCTCTCGCTTCAGAAGACATGTTTGTTCATATGGCGACAACAAAGAAGGCCCAGAGACAGACAACTTTCAATAATAGGGGAAGAAAGAAGAGAGGGGGAGAGAGAGAGAGAGAGAGAAAGGAAGAGAGAGAGAAAGATGACAAGGCCATGAGTCCTCTCACTCCAGAGAATGATCGCCTCAGACGCAAGGGAATTAATCGGAGCCGAGCTCACATCAGCCGGAGAAGGTGAAGAAAGATCCACATCTTCACTCTGCAGAGTGTTAACTTCTTTAATATTTATGGGTTGCATTTTATAAAATAATGAGGCGCTACGTCGCTCCTTGCTTGGAGCGGGATGTTTCTATAAATAGTGAAGGCAAAATAGGATAGAGGAAAAGGTATGGTATGAGCTGGTGCTCTCTCTCTCTCTCTCTCTCTCTCTCTCTCTCTCTCTCTCTCTCTCTCTCCCTCTCTTAGACATTGCAACGCAATGTGGAATGAGAGGAGAAGAAAGAAAAAAGCGAGGGAGAAGACTGAGTTGAACAGTTAGAAAGTGAGAGAGATAGTTTATAGATGGCGCACGCGAGGCGGTAGTTAGAGGTAGTGCAAGAGAGGGAAGCGGACTTGCGCGACTCCTTTCTCTGTACAGAGGCTGAGGGCAGCAAAGCTCAGCGGCGAGCAGAAAGGACTGGCCTCGACCTCCCTCTGTCGCTTTCTGTTTTTGTCTTTCTTCTCTTTGCCTGTTGAACCGCTTCTTCCACCTGCTTCCCGCCCAGCATTTGACGATTAGAAGATACTGTTAGGATTGCCTCCTGCTGCCTCTCCTTCTTCTTCTCCTCGGCCTGCGCCTTGCGCTGCCAACATTACTTCTGGACGGTTCGTTATGAGCCACTCGGCAATGGCTGTGTGGCCGTACTCCATAGCAAACATTAAGGCGTGTTCTGTGCATCCTTCTGTCCGATGCTCATGCAGCCACTGACAGACTTCTAGATAGCCATTGGCAGCTGCCATGTCCATAGCTAAGAAGGTACAGCCCTCTCTCCGATTGGCGTGAAGCCATTGGACAACATCCAGATGGCCATTGGCAGCTGCCATATTCATTGCAGTCACTGTGCACTTTGCTCTCTTCCTTAGATGTAGCCACACCACGACATCCAGATGCCCGTTCTCCGCCGCTCTGTCCATGGCCTCTGTCGAGCACTCGTCATAACCGTTCTCGTCTAGCCATTGAAGCACCTCCAATCGTCCGCTTCCTGCCGCCCAGTCCACGGCCTCGGAGGTGCCTCGTACGCCCTTCTCATGCAGCCACTCTATGACATGGAGATGCCCGTTCTTGGCTGCCTCGTCTACCGCCCAATGAGTAAAGCCCTCGGTTCGGTTAGCGGCGAGCCATTGGATCACACGGAGATGTCCGCTGCCTGCAGGAGCGTCAAAGGCCCAGGTTGTACAAGGCTTCCCTAGCTCATGGAGCCACTTCACGATGTCCAAGTGTCCCATCTGGGCCGCGTAATCCATGGCAATATGACTGCATCCTTCTGTCCGATGCTGGTGCAACCAGCGGAGAATCTCCATATGTCCTCGTTGAGCAGCAATATCCATAGCGGCAACTGTGCAGCGCTTCCCGATGCTGTGCAAGTACTCTAAGACGGGAAGATGAGCCTGCGCGGCCGCGGCGTCCATAGCGTAAGGCGTGCAGCCTTCTGATCTATTTTCGTGCAGCCATTGAACCACATCGAGGCGTCCGCTTTGTGCCGCATAGTCCATGGCCATGGGCGAGTACTCTAGTTTCGGATGAAGCTTCATGAGAGAGAGATGCCCTTGTCTGGCTGCATAATCGCCATTTCGCCAATCTCCGAACGTCTGCCCTTCCTGAAAGCTTTGAAGATATTCAAAAAGTGTGGAGGTGCGGCCGGTAAGCTGCCCCACACGATCAAAAAGGGCTTTAGGAAGGGTTGCCTTGGATGGGAGAGAAAGAGAGTTGGAGGAAGAGAAAGAGGAGGAGAAAGGGTGGAGTCGGAGAGAGAGAGAAGAAGAAGATGAAGAAGAGAGAGTCGTTCTCTCTCTCTTTTCCTTCAGCACTGTGCTAGCAGAAGCAAGAGAAGAAGGGTGTGAGGCCTCTGTCTTATCACTAGTCTTCTCTCCTAACACTGAAGACAGGAGAAGCTTGCTGCTAACTCCATCGTTGCCTCCTTTCTTCTTCTCTTCCTCCTTTATCGAAGAGAGAGAGCAAGCCTTGAACTCTTTTTCTCTTTTCCCATTTTCCTCTGTTTGATCTTTCTTTGATATATCGCTGCGCTTTCTCTTTCCTCCCGCCTTACCCTCCAGTGGCGCAGGGGCTGAGCAGAGAGAGGAAGGGAGAAGAGGCCCTTTGGCAGCCTTCTGCTTTCCCTTTCCCGTGACTCTCCTCATAGCTTGTAGATAAGAGAAAGGAAATTAACAGGAAGACAAGAGAAGACAAGAGAAGACAAGAGAAGACAAGAGAAGACAAGAGAGAGAGAGAGGGAGAGAATTAAGGTTGGGCTCAGTGTTAGCCTCTGAGGCTACTTTCCCAGCCCTGTACGCAGGGAGACGAGAGGCTGCGGCCGGGTCTTTCCAAGAAGCTTTACTTTCAAAAGAAGAGAAGGGAAAGACCAGCCAGGAAGAGGAACGGACGCTGTAACTTGCTCTCCCTGTCTGGTCCACGAGCTCTAGTTAGGAAAGCAGCCACAAGTAGGAGGTTTGAGAAAGAGGATAATGAGAGGCTCCTGCTCTCCTTCACAGCTTTCGAGAACGGTCAATGCCGCCAGAGAGATAGAGAAAAATGGGAGAGAGAAGAGAAGAACCAGATGAGCTTTGATGAATGAAGTGGGCAAGGTTAAAGAGTACGGAAGACCAACAGTGATGAGTCTTCTCTCTCCCTTCCGTTGTCACGTTATCTTTGCAGCGAGATCACGGATCGGAGGCTTCAGACTGCGCGACGGCACAATGGCTTGCGGGATGTGTCCGTCATAGAGAGAGAGAGCGCAAGAATGAGGGACATTGAGGCAAGACGACAACTCAAGAACGTGAAAGAAAGTGAGAAAGAGAAGTCGTTGGTCTCTCGCAGAGGGAGTTACAGGGTTGGCAGTACTGCTGACTTTCGACTACAATGAGAAAAGAGAGAAACAGGGAAAAGAAGAACATTGAGAAGAACCGCAAGAGAGAGAAGAAACGAAAGAACGATGGATAGGGAAAGGAAAGAAATGAAAGATGACCAGGTAGAAAGAGAGGCGATCCGAAGAGGAGGATAGAAAGAGACAGACGGGCAAGAGTAGGAATGAGAAGCCCATGTGATTGGCAGAAGGAGGAGAAGAACATTTCAGAAGAAGTAAAGGGCGAGAGAACAAGAACTTCAAACCAAGCAGGGGAAAGAGATAGAGAGATGAGGACGACATCAGAGGAACAGAGGAGCAGGCCTGGGGAGTTTAGGAGAGGCCAAGGGGAATGTGGGGAGAGAGAGAAAGAGAGGAGAGAGAGAGAGAGAGAAGAGAGAGAGAGATGAGGAGAGAGAGAGAGAGAAGCGAGAGAGAGAGGAGGAGAGAGAGAGAGACAGAGAGAGCTAATTCTATCTTGAGATGGGTAGAATAGGAAGCTGGGAGCTGAGCTTCTCTAGACATTCACATCGTGGGACCGGAGCGGCGCTTGGCTCTTCTCTAGATCGTATGAAGAGCCATTATCAGGGTTAGGATAATGAAGAGGAATAGGTTTGGGACGCGAGAGAGAGTAAGAGTGCATAGGGAGCGAAGCCTGGGTGCGTTAGGGACCGAAGCTCCGATTCTGGTGGTCTGCAAGAGAAGCACTCGAAGGTAAATAACAGTTGAACCTAAGGAAGCATATTTTGCCGGATTCTTAGCTGTTCTGATCGACATTCTGATCTTGTATGGCTGGTAGAGAAGAGAGAGGAGCTTGGAAAAGAGAGAGGGAAACAGAGAGAGAGACCTTCATCAGCGAGGGTTAAGCGTTAGAAGGATGAAAGAAGGAGAACGCGAGCACTGATCTGTTCCCTACTTTCTGTGATCAGTAATAGACAATAGTTCTAACAGTGAAAGTAAATACATGGTTTTGAGTGGAAGAATGTTTGTGTGAGTGTGTGTGTGTGTGAGAGAGAGAGAGAGAGAGAGAGAGAGAGAGAGAGAGAGAGGTCTAAGATCTGCTGTCTTCCCAGCCGAACAAAAGATTCGGACTAGGGGCTTTAGAATACATGTACAGTAAAGAAGGTAGCATCGCATGCAGAAGAGAGAGAGAAAAACAAGCAGAAAGCTAGGGAGAGGGAAGAGAAGGAGGGAAAGTGAACGTCAGAGAGAGAGAGAGAGAGAGAAAGAAGGGTTAAAACGTAAAGTCCGCACATCGCCGAGGTTGGGGTTCTACCTGCTGATCAGTGCGCTGTGTAGTCTTCCCTAAGATACCTAGAGAACCGCCTAAGATAGTGCTGGGAGGGGACAGCCGAAGACGAGATGGCAAGTACGAACTGCTCCCTAAGTAGTAGTAATACAGGTACTTGTACTTGTGCACTTGGTAAAACGGTAGTACAACCTCCCCAATCGGCACGAAATTAGCGGAGACTAGAATGTCCGGCAGTTCATGCTAATTGAGGAAAGGCTCATTACATCACGAAATTAGCGGAGACTAGAATGTCCGGCAGTTCATGCTAATTGAGGAAAGGCTCATTACATCACTCTTCCCAAAATAACTATTCTACCCCAAAGTACCCAAACCGGCTGGGCTAAAATAGCCCGTCCACCTTTAGTTCGCTCTCATCCTAGTTCTACTACTGTTCTGTCCTGCACCGGACAAGGAAGATTAGTGCTACATTACACCCAAGGCCTTATTACAGTATGGTACTGTATGGTAAAGGATAGACTAGATGTACAAATAATTCTTGAGTAATACTTCTAAAGATAACTTCTATGAAGAAGTTAAAGAAGAAGAAGAAGAAGGAGGAGGAGGGGGGAAGGAGGAGGAGGAGAAGAAGGAGAAGAAGAAGGAGGAGAAGAAGAAGAAGTAGAAGGAGAAGGAGAAAGAAGAAGAAGAAGCAGAAGAAGGAGGAGGAGGAGGAGAAGAAGGAAGAGATTGAAGATGAGACGATAGCCACAAAAGTCCTGGACTCTTCTTTAGCACACTCTCCTCCTCCACAATCATTGTCGGAAAAGGAAGAAGAATCATAGTTGAACTCTTCGGCTTTATGTAAACGAGCAAAAATCCAGCAGTGACTAGGCTGTAACAGCTGCCCTGCTTGTTGATAACAAGAAGAGTGAGGTTGTAGGCTGTGTCTACTACTGTTTTTGTATACTATAAAGAGAAGAAGAAATGTGAAAAATGCGTACTACGAAAAAGAAGAGGAACAAGAGAAAGGAACTAGTAGTCCTGAAATAAAGAGAATGAGAAAGAGAGCAAAGAAGCATGATGAGGGAGCTCACCCGGCCACCATAATAAGTGGCGGTCCGGGAGGATTGACAGGACGCGGGTGCTGCGGGAGCCCACTGAAGAAGGAAGGCGTTATTCACCTTCCTCACCACTAACGCGTGATAGGAAGAAGTCTTGATCCTCCTCTCGAACCGCAACAGGACAAACGAAAGAGGCAGAGACGGCCGGAACTTGAGGAGAAAGAGGAGAAGAAGAAAAAATAAGAGGAAGCAGAAGCGGAGAATAAAGGGCCAAGGGCTAATTCATTTTTAATAAAGGAAGCATTTGGTATTATGGCACTCAGCCCATACATACTATGCAAAATGATGCACCACTATTCTGATCAGGTGCTTTTGAAGAGACATTGGCTTGATGACTTCCCTGCTGCCTGGCGCTCAGGTAGGGTAGCTCGACAGCACCTATTATGGATGAAAGAAACTTTCCACTTAGATTCTCTCATTAACAAATCCTAGGTCAAGCTTTCCACGGTGGAATGAGGAGAGGGGTCAGGAGAGTGTCATATCGTAGCAGATAGATACGAGGAGAGGTCATCTCAGACAGGCTGCCACAGGTGTATGACCGACGACACTTAGGTGAGGACGAAGAAGGAAGAACCGGAACATCGGGAACATCTCAATCAGAGCAGCAACATTATATAACTAGAGAAGCTAACTAGTGGAACATCTACCATGGGGCCCTTACTTCCTGGGTTGTTGCCCTGCTCCACGACCAGCAAGAACAGCAGTCATATCGTCTTTGCCCTGGACCGTACGACGTTACGACGTCTATCTGCCTATCTGTTACCTCCTCCCACTTTCTTCTCCAAGCTGATGTGTGTTGTCCTTGCTGTGCTGAAGAAGCGACCCCTCATTCTCGTGCTTTTCTGCGTGCAGTTGTGTCTTGCTTGCCCTCTAGAATCATCACTGCTTCTTGTTTTCCTATTCTACTACGGAGTACTTTAGAACTGTTTCCTCCTGTTCCTCTCACTGTCCTTGCCAGAGACTGTGCCGCGGTGTTTCTCCATCGCCGTCCCAGTTGTCTTTATTTGTTAACATCTACCTTATGACTTTTTATTATAGGATAGTGCTACGAAGAGAAAGAAAACGCAAAAGAAGAAGAAGAAGGGGAGAAAGAAGAAGAAGATGTTTTGGGTAGATATAGTACGTACTACGTGTCGGACGTATATTCTCTTAGGGTTAACGCTCTCCAGTGACTTAGCACTAGTCAGTGTCCCACCAGGAAGAAGAAGACGAAAAGAGACAAGAGCTACAAAGTAGCTTACAAAGTCCTAGGGAGACTCTTTTATAAAGATGCTCTATCACGCTCTCTTCCTCCACCATCCTTATCGGAAAGGGGAACATGAATCGTCGTTGAACTCCTCGGCAATAGCGCCAGGAGGAGACGGAGGAGGAGAAGAAGATGGCGCAGCGCCAAGACAGTGCCAAGACATCATCATCACGCTGAGAACTCCTCCTCTAGGTTGAACTGGAACCCAAAACAGGGCCAGAAAGAAACGGAGAAGGAACCGAGGTGAGCGCTGAAAGAGGCTAAAAGAGTAGTTCTATAGTAGAGCTATTATAAATAATAGAACAAAATCAATTGAGAGACAGAAGGAGAGGAGAGAGGGAAGAAGGTAAAGAGACAGAGTCAGGGAAGGATTCAAGGACAGGAGAGAAGAGAGAGAGAGAGAGAGAACAATAACACGGGTAAAAGCGCGGAACGACCCCATTCTATTCAGACAAAAGGAGGCACAACGAGTCGGAGCTAAAGTCTGAAGATGGGCTCAGGGCTCCCACACATATTCCTTTCTGGCAGTTCGGTGGCCGATAGCAAGCTCAGGCTGACCCAAACCTGTGTCGAGGTACTTCATGACTCTGCTATGCTAAAAGGAGTTGGCTAGTCAGTCCGTACAGGATACAGGATAGGCTAGGAGGATGTCGACAAAGCGTAGTTCTATAGGCAAAAGAGGCTTCTACCGTTTTACAGTAGAGTACTACCGTTATAGTTGTAGTAGTGGCGCTAGAGTCTCGTAGGTGTAAACTCTGGGCTTGCACTGGCTTTATATTTTATATGTCTCCCTCTCTCTCTGTCTCTCTCCTCTCTTTTTTATAAAAGAGCACTATCTTACTTCTCTCTGTTTCTGCTCTCCCATGTTCTCCCCTCGAGTGTTTACGATTGAACTAGAACTATCTTCCTCTCTTTTACCGCCCTTTTTTTATGTGCTTTTTCTCTCTCCTTTCTCTGACCTTTTTGTGCCTCTCAATGTCTCGCTGCCTTCCGCCTCTCTCTCTCTCTCTCTCTCTCGCCCTCCCTCTCTCTCGTTCTCTCCCTTATCCTCTGTCTCGCCATTGTTCTCAGTCCGGCTCTGCTTTCCTCTTCCTTTTTTCGCAGTTTCTCTCCCTCTTCCTCTCTGCATGATCCTTTCCAGCTCACACAATAAAAAGAGAGTCAGAACTGATTGCTAAGAAAGAAGCATGACACTGCTACTGCTTCCATTGAAAGAGATTCGGTCCAAACAAGACGCATGGTTGAATCGGACAGACGTCTGGGAAGTCGAGAACAGAAGGTTGACAGGAGAGAAAGCTGTATATTGCTTAGACGCATTGGTGATGAGTGGGAGGGAGATGTGAGAAAACGTCTCTTTCTTCCCAACAGTTGCTCTGCTCTTCTGATAATAACACTGAAGAAAGTCTTTCTTGAAGCACGTTGAATCTCTCTCCTCTTGAACTCCTCATGTCACCGCTCCGTATTTTCTTCGCTTTCTTCTTTCTTTGTCTCTCTCTCCAACCTAACCAGCCGCTCCTCACCGTATGGAAAGTAGGCAACGATATGGACAGGATGAATGTGTCCCACCCTGAGCCGAAAACGTTCTGCTAATCCATCGTTAAGAGCATTTATAATCGAACTGAACCCACTCAGACTCTTGCTCTGGCTCTACCTCCATGCATCTTACCTTCAGTGTGCATTCCCTCTGTCGAACACTTTTCGGTCCCTTCTCCTCTCTCTCTCTCTGTCTCTCTCTATCTCTATCTCTCTCTGTCACACACACTTTCTCTCTCCACATTCTCTCTCACTCCTCTTCTCCCTCTTCGCTACGTGTTCTCCCTATCACATGTTTTGCTTACCATTTACACTCTTCCCGTCATCTGTCACTTGCCGTTCTCGCCAGGAGTCGCTGTCCTCACCTTGTTGTCCACGCTAATCTCTCTTTGCGAAGTGTTTTGCGACGTCCTCTTCCTGTTCCGCTGGTCTCTTTTCCCAATCCTACCACTCAGAAAATCGAAGGGCGCCCGCTGATGCTTTCCTTTCTCTAAACCTCTCTCTCTCTCTCCCTGCTGTCGTCTAGCTGGTCTTTATCTCTGTTCTCCAATCTTCTATCATCTCTACGTTCTCTTTGTCAAGTGCAGGTCTCTCTATCCTGTGCTCTTCGTCGTGTCAAGCCCCATTTTCCTTCATATCAGCAGAAAGGAAAGTAGCAAATACTATGGAGCCGGGAAGAAAGAGGACGACCTTACATATCTTTCTCTCTTCTTTACTACTCTCTTTTTCCTCTCTTCAGCTCTCTCACGCCTCCATCCCTTCTACCGTCAAGATCACTGACTCA
>FLMG01000368.1:212626-226821 GCA_900088475.1 Hyphochytrium catenoides | reverse complement strand
GTTTGCCCATACTTTATAGAAGTGTTTGTTCTTTCTCCGTCACCTTCATAGTCTAAGTCTCAGCATCTTGGCCCCACCTCATCTTGCGTCAACTCGTCTCTTTTGATGGCCTACCTTGATCCTCATTCCTTCTCCTCTGTCGCTCGTCGTCAATATCCATGTGTCTGCCAACCTTCTCCATTTTTGTCATCTGCATCATCGTTTGCCCATGCTTTGCAATAGCGTTCCTTCTTTCCCATCACCTTCAATAGTCTATAACTCAGCACCTTGGCCCCACCTCATCAAGGCGTCTCTTCTGACGGCCTATCGTGACCCTTCAATTCTCACCATACGACGTGACAGAAGGACGAAGGGCCTATCGTGACCATTCAATTCTCATCATACGACGTGACAGAAGGACGAAAGGCCTATCGTGACCCTTCAATTCTCACCATACGACGTGACAGAAGGAAGTCCTTTCTCGATTACCTTCACCAGGATCTGTTACCTCAGCACCTCACCGCAAAGTCATACTTCGCTAACGAGTTTCTTCTGAAAGCGACGTTAGCCCAAGATTTTACCAAGAGTTTACCATATGTCGTGGCAGAAGGACGGGCCGAGTAGTCTATAATGTCTCGGCACCTCGTCTAAAGGGATACCACGTCAGCTGGTATCTTTAGTTGGCGACCTTGGCCCGTACATATCTCGCAAAAGGTCTTAACAAAAGGACTACGGACTAAGGATAGAGAAGGAAGAGGTACAGTGGCGAACGTACGTCCAGCAGGAGGAACAGAGACAAAGGACAAAGGATGGACGAAGGACTATGGACTAAGGAAAAGAAGGAAGGAGAAAGCGAACCTCCAGGAGGAACAAAGATAGAGGTCAGAGGATGGACGAATCAGAAGAGAAAGAATAGAGAAAAGTGAAAGTAAGGAAGGCGGGGAACGTAAAGGGCGAAGGGCGGAGGAGACGTATCTGAAGTCCCATCTAATACAGTCATTCTACTCCGATAGCCGTCGATGGTAGCAGGTTTTTGCTTCTTGCAAGGGGCATCAGGAAGCTGGTAAGGCATGTCTCAAGGTTCGCATTTTTCGATGTCTTGAGGCTCTCTTATGCTCTTATGGGCACCACTTCTCGAGGTAGATGCCCTCTCTGTTCTTGGTAACCTTCCGAGGAGGACCCTTGGGACTGGCTCCGTCTCAAGCACGTAGGTCACACTCCTCGAATGTAGTGCTGAAAGCAGATGTTGATGTATTGGTCTCTGTTATTCCTCTCAACTTGGACTATTCTGGCCTTCGTCTATTGTAGTAGTCAATACTCCTTCTTCAGGCTTGATGTCATCTTCCCTGCGAGTAATGCTGCGGTTTGGCTTGGCTTTTAACACTTTCCTCAACTCCAACTCATTTGAAGTAAGGCGAGATGTCTAGCAGTGTATCCCCGACATGTCTGCGATGACATCTTTTTAGACTGGGGTGCAGACCTGAATGACATCTTTTTAGACTGGGGTGCAGACCTGAAGGGGCGCATCGAGAGAGAAGGTTCGCCGCATAACATAAACTGGAATAAACCGTCCTCTATGTACCATACAAGATACCCGTGATGAAGACAAATCTCCTCCACTCCGAGAACAAACAGGGTCAATCACCACCGACTTCTCGGTTAAAAGTCGTTGATTGGAGACTACACAGCTATCCTACGGTAGCACTTGGTGGAGGTGGGCACAGTAGTGAGCAAATGCAAAGCGAACAACCTGCTTGTCACAAACAGGCGAATCGTAGTACACCAGGCGTGACATTGGGTCTTCTCTCTCAAAGCCCATGCCGTGGCATCTGTCTTTAAGGCAATCGGTAGCTGATTGACCCTTATAGCTCCTGGATACTTCTCGCATTCCGCAGAGGGTCAAGAGCGATAGCTTGATCACTGTGCTCATCAAGTGTTTCCAGCGTGCGCTGAATGTCTCATTAAGCTCCAGGTACTGAGTGTCACCCACGAGGGAAGATTTGTAATACTCCGGAGTAGTTCTAGTATATTCTTCCTAGAGTAAGTGAAACATCATCCTAAAGGAAGCTTTTGCCAACCCATCCAGCCCCCTTTGTAGAACATCATCCTGTATTTAGCTTAGGGGTTCAGTCGTTTTAGAGTAGTCCCCCAGAAGTACTTCGACTTGGATATGAAGTGAAGAACGGGTTCAATGGGGGGACGGCCAATAATTAGCCGCTCGCGGTTAGAACCACATCTTCTCATCACACCTCTCCGCAATAAATTGTCTATGATTGAAATAAAACTAGCATAAACCCAACCAAGGTCTGGAATAACTGGTTGCAGTTCGGAACCTGTTGGACATGACTCTGGAAGAATCGCCGCCACCCACCAAGTTCCTCTGTCCCTTCCTGTTCATGATTCTCAGAAGTCGCACTCATTCACTACTAGCTCAGAGGTACAGACAAAGAACTGAACTGTGTGCTTTTGTTGGTCCATTGTTTTTCATGAGCAGAAGAGAAGAACGCCAGGATCAGAACAGACCAGACACGCGGAGAAAGAATGCAGGGCTTGTTCATTGAGACAGAAGCAGAGAGAGAGACAAGCGAGGGAGAGGTGTGTGGATCATCCGGGTAAAGCTTCTTGTTATCAAAGGAGGACAAGGAGTAATGAGCTAGGAACTCAGCAATTTTCCTGAACACCAGGTAGGACTGGAAAGATAAAGGGGGAGCCAGAAGCACTGGCAGATCGGAAGGAAGATAGAAGACAAGATAACTGCATTATCGCTGAAGTGAGTTGGCGAGTGCATAAAGTCTGGGAGGACGATACGATGAAGCTTATGACAAGCGAGCTGAGATAAAGAGAGCTAGCGCAAGGGGTCACGGAAGAAAGAGATAACGATACAATGATGCTTTCTAAGGGCAAGCTGAGATAAAGATAGAGGTGTGCTTGTTTGACAGCGGGCTTGCTTGGCTCCTACACAGGTGCTCCAACGAACCGCATTATTGGCGACGAATGAAGCGAGAGATCTAGACTACTCAGGCAATAAAATCTTGGCTGCTGATTGGAGTTACTCGAGCTACTTGGCAGAGTACAAGCGGACAACGCTGGCATTGAAGTCAAAACTGCGTGAAGTTCCACACTAACTTCCCATTGACAAGAGCAGCAATACCGGCAACAAGGCTCTCCCTTCTAAAAGTATTATAGTAATCGAGGGTGAGTGAGTGCAATTGTCCGGTACTCTAACCAGGAGGAGTGCCGGCCGTTGGGACTGAGGCAACATCAGATGGATTCCGCCCCATCTGGCTCTCACGAAGCAGAAAACACGTCGCGACAGACTCTACCAGTCATGACAAATGAATTGACACGTAGCGACGAGCAGCACTGCTTTAGCTCTTCCGGAGGAGACAGAACGCATACTGCCCCTTTAAGGGCCGCAATGGCTGCAAGGCCAAGCTTACCAAGTTGTCCCACGCTTGGTCCTCCATTTGGCACCAACCCCTTTCCAGGTATCTTGTCAAGTAGCCAGGTACGTGCATTATGCCTCGTTTGAACAGCGAGCGCGTTAACAAGGGACGTACTCTTAAGGCTAACCCTACATTACTCCACGATCTTTGTTCCAGCAACAGCAGCAGTTCGCCCCCTTGCCAACTTCGTCCCACGTCCGTGTTGTCAATGGTTAGTTATATGTTTTGTTATCGACTACCTTCTTTCCCATCTCCGCTCCCGAACTGCATACTCTACTACGTTAGATATCTTGCTGAGACGTATGCGTTGCCTCAAAACTTAGGAGACCTTTTAAGCCTAGGAGGCTTCAAATTCGTTAAGGTTGAAGACAACGGGTCCGAGGAACTCTCCGTGTACACTGGAGACGTTTTCCCTTCCCCTACTTCGGCAACCGGGCGAACATCTCTGCAGCAGGATTCAAAATGGCCCCAAGGGTCACCCTCAACTACCATAGCCGCTAGTAGCATTCCCCCCATTGCTCCGTTGATGGGCTTGCCGGATCCTTCTTTTAGTGACTGGCTGGGAAGCCACGACTCTATGGCTCATTTGACTGCAGCTCAGCTCAGTACTTTGCTGGCAAGCGGCTGCCCGTGGGATAGTTCTGGGATAGGTGGCGAACAAGACCCGCCTCGAGATGAGCGGCCTAACGCGGTTGCAAGCACTGACACAACGAAGGAGGCGGTCGCACAAGCGGCCCGAAAGGTGTCAGAAAGCGATGAGAGCGATGATACCAAGTGGGTGAAGCGGTCTCTTTGTCTTCCCTCCTCCTTTTGTTGATTACTGACTCCTGCTGGTTTGTGCCGTCAGAAACAAGCGGAAGCAAAGACAAGAAGCTGTGAAGCGGTGCCGGAAGAGAAAGTCTGAGGACATAGCTAACCTCAAAAACACAATCGAGAAGCTCAAGGAAGAGAATGCCATTCTCAGCAAGCGTATGAAGGCCATTTTAGAGAAGGCAATTAGCGGGGAGGCTAAAACTGTCAAAGAGCTTCAAGAGGAGCTCCAGACGGCCGAGGAGATTCGGGATCGGCGATGTAAAACTCTCCGAGATCTCTGGGAAGCCATTAACTGTGGCGGCGTTCAGGAGCTCAAGGACATGGCCCCCGATCTGTATCACAAAGACTACACCATGATCAAGTACGTCTCGTTTGATGTCGCACTCCTTTTCTGTGTGTGTTGTCACGTAACATACTCACCAACAAATCTGCCTCTTCTTTTATTTTCGTGGGGGTTGTGATCTGGCAACTCCTACCTATTCGCGTCTTCTACCACCTCCAGTCCAGACGTCTCTATTGACATCAGAGGGGCAACAAACGCTGTCAATTACTGGTGAGTGCACCTATTCTCAAAAGCTGCAACGGGGATTCAGAGAGTAGTGCGCTGCTTCTCTTAGGGATGCCGTTTCACAAGTGGCAGACTTGTCTTTGTCGTTCTGATGCTTACATCAATGCTTTCAAATAGGGTTCGTATGCAGGACTCCGTCCCGGATGCCTTGATAGAGATCAAGGAGATCTGCCCCCTGGATCCTTACGGAGAGAAGGTGCTTTGGATTATACCCATGCTTCTTTTTCTACGAGTGTGATGTGTGTGCGCTTGAATGTGCCTATGGTTAAGAAGCTAAACGACGTGGTGCCACTCTTCTCTTCTCTTACTGGCAGATACGCTCACGGCTAATTTTCAGTGGCACACATGTGGGGCCAGTGTTCGGCATTATGCCAACCAAGAAGTATCTAAGCCTGCAGTGCTACTGCACAACCACATGGAGCGGGATGAAGATAATCAAGGACGAATGGGTATGGAATGCCACGGAAATTATCCTACAGATTCTTGGTATTCCAGCTGTGCGGTAGTGGGTCCCGGAGACTATAGTATTTATTATTCTAGCTAGAGTGGTCGATGTCTAGACTCATTATCTTCCACGGACTCGCCGTGGACTCCATCGGAAGGGTCTGTCGGTCTCTTTCTGCCCGTTTGTTGTCAGCATGTTGCCCTTGTGGCTCCCAGCCCCCAGTAAGGGACCTGGCAATTCTCTCTCTCTGTGTATAAGAACTAGTGCACATCAGTAAAAGTGATTGACCAGGATGTTCGTGCTGTTGGGAAGGGCCCACGTTGTCCTTGTGGCTCCCAGCCCCCAGTAGGACCTGGCAATACTCTCTCTGTGTATAGGAACTAGTGCACACATCAGTAAAAGTGATTGACGGACCAGGATGATGTTCGTGCTGTTGGGGAGGGACCACGTTGCCCTTGTGGCTCCCAACCCCCCGTAAGCAGGGTTAACACCCGCAGGGCAGCAGCGGAGGTTGAAATCGCGGAGCTACGCAACCTATTGGGGGAGCAAACTCGTAAGCTCGAAGAGGAAAGACGAGAGAGAGAAAGGGCCAACGAGGAGGTTCGCCATTTGAAGTGCAAGTTCGATGAGATGAGTGGATAGACTGCAGCCCCAAGCACCTCGTGGTGCTAGAGGAGATGAGTCAGCAGCTGAATCCTCAGATGATCAGGACGAGGAGACGGCCGGCGGTGCTGATGCTGAAGAGGGCAACGCTGAAGTACCAGAAGACGCTGATGAGGCAGAGGAGGATTCTGCGAATGATGACGAAAGCATGGGTGAGAGTGACCAACGAGAGGAGCTGGCGTCATCATCGTTAGTGGGTTCTAGCGGTAGCGCTGAGGAGCGAGTACAGAGGCCAACAAGGACGGCGAGGAGAAGTGTGGATTTGTCGCTGGATGGTAGAGGCGTCGGGAAGTTGCAGTTCGAGGAGTCTCCTAAGCTGTTTTGGCAGAACAGGGGACAAACGCAGCAACCCTACCATTGGCGAGTATTTCCAGACGTTTGACAGGATAGCGAAAAGTCACCTATATGGGGACCAGCAAAAGCTACACATTCTTCTCAATCGAAGTGTGGGAGCTGTTAAGGGTAATGCGGAGCGATTGGCGCGTCAAGGTCAGAGCTACGCTGACGTTCGTCAATTGTTAATGGACGTCTACGCTCTCTCGAGGGATGGCAAATCTATGAAGGAGCTTCGTCTGATGATGGGGGCTGGCATTACCGCCATGGAGTTTCCCACGGACATGTCACAGGAGGCATCGGAGAATCTGAATGCAAGAAGGTCAAGCAAGTGGAGCAGTATGCGAAAGCCTATGAGGTGTATAAAAGGACCTTAAGCTTTGAGGAAATGGCAGACATGCTAATGGAGAGTGCTCTATCATAGATTTGCCATCCCTCAAGAGAGCGTAGACGTCCATTAAGAATTGACGAACGTCAGCGTAGCTCTGACCTTGACGCGCCAATCGCTCCGCATTATCCTTAACAGCTCCCACACTTCGACTGAGAAGAATGTGTAGCTTTTGCTGGTCCCCATATAGGTGACTTTTCGCTATCCTGTCAAACATCTGGAAATACTCGCCAATGGTAGGGTTGCTGCGTTTAGCTCTGTCGGATATTTTCCACGGCCTAACATGGTAGTAGCTGAGCTGCAAGTGTGTGGCTTGTGAAGAATCTCAAACTACTGAGAAGAGAGAATGAGAGCGTCAGCTGCTGGGACTAGTGGAAGCAGGGTTAATACCCGCAGGGCAGCAGCGGAGGTTGAAATCGCGGAGCTACGCAACCTATTGGGGGAGCAAACTCGTAAGCTCGAAGAGGAAAGACGAGAGATAGAAAGGGCCAACGAGGAGGTTCGCGATTTGAAGCGCAAGTTCGATGAGATGATGGGTAGACTGCAGCCCCAAGCACCTCGTGGTGCTAGAGGAGATGAGTCAGCAGCTGAATCCTCAGATGATCAGGACGAGGAAATGGCAGACATGCTAATGGAGAATGCTCTATCCGTCACTGAGCAACGAGCCATTGATGAGAAGCTCAGGAAGCCTAGTTCATGGACGGAGTGGAATGAGCTGTACAAGGTGATCCTACGCACCAGAGAGTTTACAGCGGGTTCAAGCGGGAAGGCTCCGGGTCGACAGACGTCCGCAACAGAGAACCCTACGCGATCTCGTTATGATAAGAAGAGAGACGAGGGGAAGCCGTGGAAAAGGCAGAGAGGCCAGGAGAGGCCAGAGCCTCTGGTTTGTCACGATTGCAAATATGAGGGCCCCATCGCTAAATATTGCTATCAATATGAGAAGGGGAAGCGTATAGATAGTAGACCAAAACCTTCCGGATCAGGAGGTGGTCAACGAAATCGTGGTCACTTCAGAATTTCTTAGATAACAGAGCTTTAGCAGAGATTCTGGAGACCTTTGTGGAGTGGAGGATTGAGACCGAGTCGGAGACGGAGACGGATCTAGCCTACAAACAGGGTAGAAATGTACAGATGGCGAGAGGACAAACTCTGTTGGCGAGCTGCGAAGCTCTGTTAAGGGAATATGTTTAGCTCAACCTATAGCATCACTGCATAGTAATGATTATAACTACAGTACCAACGAGGTGAATCTTCAGTTTTATAGCCCGGTACCAAAGTGGAGGCTGGATGGAAGTGGGAGGTTCTTGTGATTGCTATTGCTGTCTTTTGTCATTCTTGATGCTTCATTCTGCTTGGTTAGCGTCTCTTCTGGGCCTAGGGAGCTCAACAATCAAGCATCGCGGGTCGAGTTAGCAACCCAGTGCCTCAAGAACTGTCGACTGCACAAGGTTCCTTAAAATAGCGAATAATGCGGCGCGCACAGGCCGGAACTGCACAAATGGTGGCTGGGAGAGTTGCCCAGAGAAGGCGACTTCATCGGCCTCCATTTCGAGCCTTTTCGGGGCCTGCATCGACCCAGCCGCAGTTGAAGCCGTCGCGGTCGGTTTTTGCGACACTCTCCTCCCTTCGGTTGCCTTATCAGGGCCCAGATCTGCGTAAGCCGAGGACTGGTCCATCCTAAGTCCCAGCGTGGCCTAACAGCACTATTTTCAATGCTTTCTCTTGATCAGATCAAAGACCAGAGCTGAAAGCAATCGTTCAGGCCTCAAAGATGATCTCAGGGATAGAGGAGGGAGAAGGAAAAGTTGCAGCACGAGGTAAGCCTTCCTGAGCCAAACCTAAGCACCATATCAACGCTATGGTACCTCCTTCCTCACCTTTGTCTCTGAAAGAGTGTCGTTATTAGACCAGTACCCAGAGCTATTCACTGTGCTAGAAAGGCTAGTGCCCATATCAGAGAAGAAGTTAGCGAAGGAGGACTATAACAACGTTATCAAGACCCTCATCGAATCATTGGAGACTGCCTACGAGGCTGCTATTGCAGAGGGTGTACAGATCACTGCAGAAGAAAAGTAAGCTGTCCCTTTCTCCCAATGAATAGCATGGTTACTCTACTCCTAACTGCTGGAACGCCAGCCGATCACCAGATGATTTAGCTAGAGTAGAACGGACAGTGCGGTTGATGTTTGCATCCATTCAGCTGAAGGATCTGACACGCTACTTTGATCTGCTGGATAAGGACAAAGACGGTAAGTTCTAGTGTTAGCGGCAAGGTTATCATAGAAGAGATTAGTCATTTTTTAGGTAGAGCAAGGCCATTCATTCAAGCTGCGGCCGAGACTGAGAACGGGCGGACCTCGAAGGGGAAACTGCTGAGGGAGCTAGTGTTAGAGTGAAGATGATGCTGAAGCGAGGCGCCGTGGACGAGTTATTCTGACACGATCACTCTACTATCAGGTTTAATTGACGGGTCTATCCTGCACAATGGGTTGCAGACTTTCATGGCTGGCACGCTGCCCGAGCGACTTCAGTGTGAGCAACCCTGACACTCTTAGAAGAATCAGTATAACGCGCACTCAAACCACTCCACGTTTGTCGGTACAGTTTGTTTTGAAGTCTTTGACGCAGATGGAGATGGATACTTAACGAAGGAAGAAATGGAGACATGCATGAGGAATGGCGTGGCTGTCGTTAAGCTGTCAGTTGAAGAAGTCGTGGTTCGAATGGTAAGGGAGGAACTTGGAAAGGCGGATAATCCAAAGATCCCTTCCTATGACTGAACTTGACATTCCCTTTCTTATTCGAAGGTCTATGGACAAGCGAAAAAAAATCGTAAGCCTCTTCGCAAGCACGTCAAAGATGAAGACTGGAGCCTTAAAATTCCTGAGAAGATCCGGTATGCCCAAATATTTGCATGGCATGCGTGGCTTATCAAGACTCCTCAATCTCAACACCGTGTGATCTTTCGACAGTTGCATGTGGCACTTTGGAGACAAAGAGGATGGAGAACGAATGCCTGTTGAAGCATTTTTGAAGGCTCAGAGAGAAGAATTTCCAGACTTTGGCCAACTGGCGGCAAAGTATATTGATAAATACTGGGACTATAGGTAAGTTCTACTATGAAGCCCATCCCTTGCTGCTCTGCGCCCTCACCGTCTAACCGACGAGTCCTCCTTTGCAGCTTCGGAAGGATGGATGCCCAAAGAAAATTTCGTAGGAGTGTGCTATTGGGAACCGCTTTTTTCACAGCCATTGTTCTAGGAGACTATTATATTCCTCAGCTGTAGCTGCAGCTGCAGCTGACAGCAAACGACTGTTATCTATTTATCATCGCCTTCCTCTTCCACGGCCATTGCTGCGACATCCTTCCTAGATAGAACTTTCTTCACCACTTTTTGCATTCCCTTGCGCCTTCGGTTCTTGGCCTTGTGAACCTTGACGCCTTCCACATCCTTCTGCGGAGTTTGAGAGAAGTAAGCAAGTGCGATGCAGGACATAAGGTTCCCTTTACCTTGGCTTTCTCAGAGTCGGCGGCGCGTCTGCGCTCCCTCTCTCTTTCGATGTTCTTCTCGTGTTGCTGCTTGGCTTTCTTGAGATTGTTCTTCTTCGCCATGGCTCTCTCGATATATGTACTACTTGTCAACGCAAATGAAGCGCAACTGCTCCTCCTTCACCCCTAATAACAAGCTTGAGATCCTTCATAGACCCCTAGCCGTCCTCACAAGCAGCAAGAAAGTGATGCTGAAGACGACGAAGAGATTTGCTATTGCAAGCTGAGTTGGAGGCAAGGTTGGAGGTGATGATAGGAGCACCAAGACTGCAATATTTCACTGGACCTAGGACGACCTCACCGTTGAACCGCTCCCATCCGTATCGTTAGCAGCTCTCATCCGCTCTGATTCGTCTCTTGATGATGTGAGGGAGGCTGGCTGTTGAAGATCGTGCCAGCGTTCCCAATCGCTGGGCGATAGTTCTATCAATCCTTAGCATTCGGTGTCATCTGTTGATGAATTTTCCTCTGCGACGAGTAGAAAAGTCCTCCGTCCGTGTTCCTGTCGCCTTGTGTCGGGTCCTTAATTCTGCGTCCGTTTCTGCCTCGGTAGCACCTAATAGACCTAAGCCACCCAGGCCGCCTACCGGTAGTTTAAGGCTGTCGCTAAGACGACCAGGACGATGTCTTGAAGCAGTTTAGCTAACTTGACAGGGTTAGATAAGTCGTACCAGGGAGCAACAAGAGAGACCTAGGCAAAGCGCGATGAGCCAGCTCAACCGGAAGGAGACGTCCGATCTGCTTTCTTCACGGGTAAAATAACCCTTGGTATGTTGGTGGCGATACCTGGCGGGGACTGAATGTTCTGCTGATTGTTTCAGGAGCTTCTGCTTCAGGAGATCATTAATGCAGATGAGAACTTTGCTCGGTACCTAGCTTGTCAGCCATTACCATGTAGGTCTTTCCACTTACCCTGGCGCTATGATGTGCAGCGAGCGCGAACACGTTGGCCACGGAAACACAGATGGGAACAGGTGAGGCTTTCAGAGTCGTATGCGCGGAAGGATGGATTGGAAGTAATGCAGCTTGATCTTCGCAGTGAGGATGAGGATCGTAGCGCAAGAAACGTAGAGGAGAAAGTCAGGGTGAGGACGTCGGCCCCGTATTTGGCAAGAGCTGGGATGTGTCTGAGAGTGAGGCTGCGTTGTGTGCTCCTAGCCTGAAGATGCGATTCCAGATCGGCCAGAGAACAAAGCAGCGAGGTATATGATCCTATCATTGAGTTCAACGAATCTAGAGCAAAACCTTGGCTGATGGAAGCTACTTTCCTTGTTAGAGACTTCCTGAAGAATGCTCCATCAAAAGGTCTGTGGCTTCCGATGGGAGTTGAAGTGAAGGTGATGCAGTGCTGGAGATGCAAAGCCTACGGCCATCGGACCGGTAAGTGAACGTTAGTAGGGATCCTTATAGGTGATTGACGGTCAGTATGGAGAGCACATACTACAGATAAAGAGACGGGCAGGGGATGGGCATGGCGAGCACAGGGGAAGTGGAAGTGGAGACGGAGATTCCAGAAAGTGTCGCCCTACCTGCCACGCTGCTAGAGCGGTAAAAGAAAGACCACAGAGAAGAGAGACCATCACTGAAGTAGGAGAAAACCTTGACTCAGCCTACTAGTCAATTATCATGTAGAAGCTAGGCCCTCGCAAGACTCACCTAGCTTCTACTCCTCTAGGCGACCGTGAATGTCCCTTGTACACTTCTGGCAATATACTCCTTGACGCGGAGCGACAGGTAGTGCCTGTCTTGTTCTTCTTTAGGTGGTGCGCTCAGCAGTAGTAACTCCGCTTGCATGACATTGGCCCCAGGCACGGGAGGATCCAATGGCAAAGTTCCTAGCTACGAAGGAGGACAAAAGGAGTGACAAAGATTCAAGGTAGCGTTCTCACTGACTTCTCTGGGCCTTGTCTGGAGCTATTTCAGCACAAAGTGCTCCCACCACAGGCGCAAGGAGCTTGAACAGCTCTTGAAGGAGGCCAAGAAGGAAGAGAAAAAGAGGAAGAAAGACAAGAAGAAGAAGATTAAAGAGGCAAAGAAAAGCTCTTCAAAGCATAGAAGCAAGGATAAGCGTCATAAACGAAAAATGAGCAGCAGTAGTAGCAGCAGCTCCTCGGCTACCTCTGACTCAGACAGCGGCACCGATAAACGCCGTCATAGGAAGAAGAGAAAGGGCTAGGACTTCTTATACTACTTAGTATTAACTATAAAAATCGCTTTCAGATGTCGTACTGCGGCTGCTCCTCGCGTTGGGAGGGAGAGCTTCCTCCCGCAGATACATCCGTTTTGGCTTGCGCAATGTTCATAAAGTGCTGATTAGAAATGAATTCTGAGTAGAGCGTGAGTAGCACGTGCAATGACTCCACAATATTGTTATAGACAGGAATATCCAAGATGCTGCAGGCCAGCCGGACTTGGTCGTGTAACTCCATCTCCATGTCACAGCTAGGAAGTGGAAGCTGGCCTAAGATGTCTTCAAACTCAGGCTCCCATGCTTGCATTAGCGTCTCAACGTCTGGCATGGGCTTAGAATAGTGAACCTGAGGAGGGGGCTTACTTCGATGGAGCTCTTCTATGCTCTTGATCCATCTTTCGATTTCCTGAGGATTCTTCTCTGCTTCTTCGATAGACCTCACCACAAGGTCTCCATGCTGCTTCTTAGAGACAGCGCGAAGCTGAAGCTCTAGTACTGTGGGGTCAGACTGAGAAGCGCTTGGCTCATCAAGCCTTTTAAGACCCAATTCGTCAACCTTTCCATCAGGGCGTGGGACCTTGAGAAAGGCATCCATTTCTCCCACTGCTGGGATATAGTCAGGGAAGAAGCATTTGAGCCGTGTTTCTAGCTCAATATCTTGCGCCTTATACCGGCCAATGTACTGGAATAGCTCCTTCACATCCCCCGAGACGTTTAAATGTGCATACTCCTTCTCGTTGTATCCCGCCGACTTTGAAGCTGTTGGTCCGCCCTTGCCTTTATCGGTCCCTTCTTCTTCTTCACTAGACTCTTCACCACTACTACTCTCCTCGCCGCTGGACTCTTCGCCATCTTCTTCTTCTTCTTTGGCCTCTTTGGTGGCCTTCTTTTCTTGTGTAGTTCCCAGCGGGTTTGACTTGGGGGCAGACGGCTTTTTCTTGGGGGACGGAACACCATCGGTCTCCACACTTGCCTCACTCTCCGAGCCCTCGAGCTCTACCTGCTCGTCAAAAGGCTTGTTCTTGATCTATCAGACAAAGAGAGAGACCAACTTTTATGAGATGCCCTAATGAGAGTACGCGATTCCATGTTTACAACGCGGTAATAGCAGACACATGGAAGGAAGGAAGAGCACTAGTAGCTCGCGATGAGGTTTGACGATATATACCTTAGCCTCACTCCCTCGACCACCAGTTGCTGCTGCCGGGGTTGCTGCACTTCCCTTCTCCTCAGCGTCCGGAGCCTTTATCCGGGATCCTCCTCGGGTGGTTGGCCTACCTCCATCACCACCCTTCTTCTCTTCTGCTAGTCCTGAGGTTACATTGGCTGACTGCGGCTGCACAGGTTTCGAATCCGGTGATTGCATGCTTGCACTCAGTTCCAAGGCCTCATCGTAAGGCTTATTTTTTACCTTGGCGTTGGGGGATGGCACACTTTCGAAACTTGCGCTCGCACTTAGTTCCAGTGCCTCATCGAACGGCTTGTTCTTTACCTCGACTGGTTTCTTCTCCTCCTTCCCACCGGTCTTGGTCACTCCTGCCTTTGCCTCCGCTTCTTCTTCCTCACCTTCACTCTCGTCAAGATTTGATAGCTCACCTTCTGAGGCTGAGACATCTAGATCGCTCTCTGCCTTATCATCGCTCGGCTTTGTCGACGACATAGCTGGTGGAGGCTAATAAGTCGAGGCCTTTGAGCAAGGGCCCTTCTCTTGTCAAGAGCTATATGGAGGCTATTTTTCTTTCAGTTTCTTACGTTCCGAGCTGGAAGATGGCTCCGGCGCCGTGGCTGTCTCCACCTGTTTTCCCTGCCTGCGCTT